>OX439483.1:272610964-272696102 GCA_949320155.1 Melangyna quadrimaculata
CTGACAGTGCTATGTTTGCGGCAAAGTGGGCCATTCGTCGAAAGCGTGCAGAAATAAATCTGCATACTTGGGTGTTCCCAAGTATGCAGATGTTATGATTAATGAAATAAAATTAAAGATGGATCATTGAATTATTTTAATTATGCTGATTCTTCACCTCTAAACTATGAGGGCATTCTTTGTGAAACGAAAGCGGACGGGTTGTTAAATAAAATAATACAATTTTTTAGAAATGGTTGGCCAGAAAATGCAAAGAAAGGGTCAAATTTGTATCAGTTTTATCGAGTTAGGTATTCTCTTGAATTGAATGATAGTTGTTTGTATTACGCCAACAGAATATTTATCCCAAATAAACTTAAATCAAATTGCCTTCAAATTTTGCATGAAGAGCATGTAGGTATGACTCGCATGAAGATGTTAGCAAGGTCATATTTGTGGTGGCCAAAAATCGATAAAGATATCGAAAGTTGGGTTAGTAACTGCGAGGATTGCAAGTTAAAACAAAAATTAAAGAAAGATTGCCCAAATTTTACATGGCCCATCACAAAGTGTCCATTTGAAAGAATACATATTGACCTGTTTATGTTTGAAAATAAAAACTATTTAACAATTGTGGATGATTTTAGCAAGTAGTTGAGTTGAGTAGTAGTTTAGCAGTAGTTGAAAAGCTTAAGAGTTTTATGTCGATTTTTGGATTTCCAAAGATGTTAGTTTCGGATAATGGTCCTCAATGTGCATGATATGAATTTCAAAAGTTTTGCAGAGTAAATGGTATTGAATACAAATTGTCACCGATTTATCATACAGAAAGTAATGGAATTGCCGCAAGAGGTGTAGGTACAGTGAAAAAGAGTATTAAAAAATGTAATAAAAGTAATTTAACTATGCAGCAATATCCTGAATATTTTGTTAAAGTATCGTAGTACGCCAAATTCTGCAACTGCGGTTTCACCTAATAAGTTGCTATTTTCCTATGAACCAAGAAATTGTCTTACTTATTTAAAAAACAGTGCCATATATTGTAAAAAGAGCTCTAGTGTAAAGATAGTTAGAAATAAATATAAAGAACGAAAAATTAAACAATGTAATGAATTTAAAAAGAAAAAGTATTTTGATTTAAAAGTAGGTGAAAAAATTTTATATTGTCAAGAACGAAGTAACTATGCGAAATGGAAACCGGAATTATTACAAAAAGAGAAAGTTGGTTAACTTACTTCATAAATATAAATGGTTTAACTAAAAGAGTTCATAGAAATCAAATGAGAAAGTATTTATAATAAAAGAAATGATGTATCAAAAATAAAACATAAAGATAAGCTAAAAGAGAGTAATGAACAAAACGTAAATATGGGCACTGAGGATAATGTTAAGACCGAAAAAGTTTGTATCATAAAAAGAATAAATGAAATAAAAATAAAATGAGTTCACAATGTAAAAATTGGTATGAAATTAATTTGTATCTAAAATTAACAATAGCTATACAATTTAAAATATAAAAAAATATGTGGAATAAATTTGTATCTAAATTTAACAATATAAAAATTTATATGAAATAAATTCGTATCTAAATTTAACAATATAAAAATGTATAGGAAATAAATTTGTGTCTAAATTTAAAAATATAAAAATGTATATGAAATAAATATGTATCTAAATTTAGGAAATTTTTTTATATAAATTGGGAGGTAGTGTTATGGAACACTCCTAATAATATTAGAGTAAGAGTATAGTAGTAGAGTAAAAGAGAACTACTTTGTATTTAATCTTAAGTTAGAATTAAGTCAGTTGAATAAACGATCTCGAACAAAGCGAACTGTGTCTCTCTAACTAAAGAACATAACAAGTACGTTTCTACAAAACAAATTATAATGAAATACAAGTTGAATTATTGGATTTCGATAGATTTATATTTTAAGTGTGAAGCATAATAACTTATTTTTTTTTTTTATTTATAATAGTTAACTAAATTATTAACAAAATCTCTTTAAAAAAAAGAAAAAGACAAAACAAAGCTTTTAGTTTGGCTAAAACGAAAAAGGTTAACAAATGTCATAATTTTTTTTTTTTTATTTGTTGATATATACTGAGTTATTAAAAAAGTCTCATTATAAACAGTAAAGCTTTCAGTTTAGCTAAAACGAAAAGAAATAAAATTAGCAAAGTTTATAATTTTTCGTATTATTATTAATTTATTTAATTATTTATGTCTGATTAATTAACTGAATCTACATTAACAGATGGGCAAAGCTTTAGTTTGGCTAAAACAAAAAAAAATAGTTAGCAAAGAGCTAAAAAGAGCTTTATTATCCAGAATTAGAAAACAGGGCTTTTAGTTTAGCTAAAACAAAATTATAATACATTGAACATTCAAATGAATCCAAAGAATTAGCATTTATATATTTCTATATGAGATTGCATGTATGATAAACCGAATAAGCAACTTCCACCCCAACTCCCCGTTCAACAACGAAACAATCATCTAACGAGAGAAAACTCTTGTTAAGGTATAACCTGTGGATTTCCTGCAAAATTGGACATAACGCCATAAAATGGAAGATGTTTTCTGTAACCTGATGGTTGCAGAGAGTACAAGTCGGGTTTAAGTCTGATCTATAAGGCCTATAGTTTAATTCTAACATCTCCGTTCTAGCTTTGAAAATCAAGCTCATTTCAGTGATAGAAAATTCATCCCTAAAATAGCTAGCTTCTCTTAAATTAAAGTTTAGTTCTCTATAAACTGATCGCGTTGAGGACTCCCTTGCACGCTCGAGACAAGACTGAAACATTTGTTCGTCAATTCCAGAGATGCAATCATATAAAATATTTCTCCAGTTATCTGGGTTATCCAAGGTTAGGGGCAGTTCTAAATCGTACGATGAGGCCAATTCCGACCAATTTCTGAAAGGTGTATATCGACATCGTAAAGATACAAGAAGGACCCGCTTCTGGAGGTTGCTGTTCGATCTTTGCATAACTTTAACAATATATCCAGCATTAGCTTTCAAATTCTTCAGGTAGATTGGAGGTAAGCCTTAGATGGCATAGATAGCATAATTTGGAGTGCTACGTGGTAATCTAAGAATTCTTTTGAAAAAATATCTCTGAATAGTTTCCAATTAATCAAGCTGTTGACAACCATACACTTCGTTAGCACAGCAAAATCAATTGTTGACTGTTGCATTAAAAACTTTAAATTTCGTGACTGGATCTATTTGTCTATTATTGAAAAAGTTCGACCATATGGAGTTAATTGCTGTCTTAGCTGAAGCTATTTTGTCTTTGATGTGAGGAAGTAAACTCAGATTCTGCGTGATGGTGAAACCTAGATACTTGAACTCCTTTACGACTTCAATATTAGAACCGTTTATAGTCCATTTTCGGTGGAACGAGAGCGGAAAATCATAATTTTGGACTTCGCGGTGTTAATTTTTAGGTCCCACCTACAGCGTTGTATAATATTTAATTACCCGATTACAAATTACCCATTATCCATTTAAATATGTAATTAAATAAAATCTTATTACCCATTACATTTTTAATATGTAGTTAAAAATATCTAATTACCCATTACATCTTCAAATGTAATGAAAAAAAATTTAATTACCCATAACATTTTCAAAATGTAATGAAAAAAAAACAAAAATTCCATACATTCTAAAAATGTAATGGAAAAAAATTTAATTATCCATTACATTTTTAAAATGTAATAAAAAATATCTAATTATCCATTACATTTTTTTATGTAATTAAAAAATATCTAATTAGCCATTACATTTCTACTATGTAATTAAAAAATATCTAATTATTCATTACATTTGTATTATGTAATTAAGAAATATCTAATTACCCATTACATTTCTACTATGTAATAAAAAATATCTAATTACATATTACAGTTGTAATATGTAATTAAATAATATTTAATTACATATTACACATGTAATATGTAATTAGATATTTTTTAATTACATTTCAAAATTGTAATGGATAATTAATTTTTTTTCCATTACATTTTTAGAATTTAATGGACATTTTTTTTTTTCATAACATTCATAGTGATAAATAAAAATAAAAAATAATTTAGAAAAAAAAACTTAAATTTTTTTATATGTTTATTAACAAAATTCAAATGTTGCATATATGCAACATCACGCTTTCCGTTACCCTTTCTAACAAATTACTTGCAATGGAAATCTTTGAAACAATTATTCGTTTTATTGTTGCATAAGCCTACTCCACATTTTTCACATAGTGTTTGTGTAAAACCAGTACAATTTGACATTTTACAGCGTATTCTTTTTTCTCCCCATACTGGCCAATGACTTGTTTGATCAAGTCGAACTTCTTTCGGCGGTGCGTGGTGAGCAGGGCCTTTCTTTTTTTTGCTTGAAGACCTTGTTCTACATCAGACGTCCTTTTACTCCCCCTTTGTTTCATTCCCACCTTACAAAGGGCTTCAGCTACTTCCATTCGAAAGTCGGCGGCGCTCAAATTTGCAGACCGGCCAGCTTGTTTGTTGACACGGCGATAAAGTAGCCAAGCATTTGCCATAACCATGTCCAGAAGGTGGTAAAACAGACGCATATACCAAAATGCAGGGTTCTTACCTGCAAAATTTGACGCAAGGGCAACGATTTTATTGTCTTTCCAATCCGTTGTTGAAATCTGAATCCCATTGTGGTCGCCAACAAACTCCACTGAATTACCCCTTGGTAGTTTTCTAAAAAAAGACTCATCCGGTAGCTTACAATTGGGGATTCTATTTTTTCTCACTGTGCCAAGACTGTGAATACCTCTTCTCGCCAAATGTTCGATTAGAGGTAAGGAGGTATAATAGTTGTCGAAATACAACCTGTAATTGCTATTATTTGGTATTTTCCTCGCTAAACGCATTACTATATTTGAGGAAGCACCCAATTGCGGCTCGCCTTCTTCTAAAATATTTTCTTGGCCTCTGTACATTTCAAAGTTGTAGCCAAAACCCCTAACGCCACACAAAATAAACAACTTGAAGCCCCATTTATGAGGCTTGGCTGGCATATACTGCTTTAAAATGCTCCTGGCCTTAGTTGAGCACATTTGCTCATCAACAGCCAAGTACCTCTCTAGTACCACCGTCGAAAAGCGCTTATTAGGCTTTTCAATGAGCGGTCTAACTTTATAAAGCCTATCACTTCCTGGCTGCGTATATGGCAACATCTTAGAGTTGTCATTGAAATGGAAAGTTTGCCGCAAACGTTCAAATTTTTTCAATGGCATAGTTTCTTTTATTATAGATATGCCCATTTTATCGGACTAGTAATTTCTTACGTTCAATAAACGTACAATTGACGTATACAAAACAACGCCAATAAATTGCCGAATGTCTATGGCTTCGATGTTTATGGGCTTATTTGGATCTTTTTGCACGCTAAAAATATTTGTTTGATCGCGAATATGATCTACAATTTCATCAGTAAGGAAATACGATAAAAACTGATATGGCGTTTCTAATTGTAGAAAGTCATTTGGAAGATTATCGTCGCCAAAAAAACTAAGTATTCTCTTGATTGAGCTCAAGGTGTTTTTTTTCCATATGATATTTACTTTTGCTGGCTTGGCTTCCGAAATATTTGTAATTTCACGAGAAGTTGATGGTTGAGGTGGCGGTGGAGCAGACTGATGGACAGTAGGTTTTGGCTGTATCAAAAGCTCTGGCGGTAGATTGTCAGAATCGTTTTCTGATGAGCTGTCTACCGGAGGGGCAAATGTTGGATCCTGCTCACATTCATCGGCAGAAAAATCAAGTTGATCTTCACTTTCATACCATGAACTGGCTAACCGCTCAAGCTGTTGGTCATTTAGATGGTTGTTTCGCCGTGGACGCATTCTACAAGTCGTAAACAATTTGAGGTTATGTCTTTTGCATTGTATTACACATATATGGATTTTGGGTAACTGGACGAGCAATGTTGCAGATATACAACAACACGGCTTTTACTCACTACAATCTATTTATGTTGTAAAACAAACTAAAAACACAAACATTCAGTAGAATATAAACTCACCTTGAAAATAAAATAACTTTTTTTAGGAAAAAACAATTTTTTTGATAATTTTTTACAATAAATGAAATCAGATCAAACACAAACTTCGACCTTAGGCAAAAAATAAACTTTGACAGATGAGAGCAAAAAGCACATGTCATGTAGAGGGCTCGAACAAAGATCATGCTTGGAAGAGGAATGTTGCGGATCAGCAGCATTGCTCGGATTTAGAAAAAAACTATACCTACATTTTTTATACAGTGAAATGGGGAATGTTGCAGATCAACAACTCAGTGCAACGAAGGGTTAATTACTTATTACAAAGGTAATCGGTAATTAAAATGTAATTAAATTACAAATGTAATGACATATTTGCAACCCTGCCCACCTATCACAGAATTGCTTTAATTTATTTATTTGTAATTGAAGAGTTAGCGCATTATCGGTCAAAATGGCAAGGTCGTCTGCATATAGCAACTCTTTAACTCTCAGGTCTCCAGGAATATGATCCTCAATATCATTGATAAAAAGAGCAAACATCAATGGGCTCAGAATACAGCATTGAGGGACACCTGTCTCGGACCGAAATTAAGTTGACTGATTTGTTCTATTTGATACTACAGCGGTCATATTTAAGAGAAGTTGCTCACTGATTCTGATAAACTTTGTAGATATACCAATAGTAGCGAGTTTGAATAAAAGAGATTTTCTGTTTATAGTATCGAAAGCGGCTTTGAAGTCGACAAAAAAAAAACAAACCGTTTACTCTTTTTTTCGATAAAACGCCTTGCAATACTAGTTCAGCGTTGTATAATTTTTAATCACCCGATTAAAAATTACCCATTACTCTTTTAAATATGTAATTAATTAAAATCTAATTACCCATTAAATGTTTAATATGTAATTAAGAAATATCTAATTACCCATTACATCTTCAAATTTAATTACCCATTACATTTTCAAAATGTAATGAAAAAGAAAATGTCCATTACATTCTAAAAATGTAATGGAAAAAAAAATTAAATTATCCATTACATTTTTAAAATGTAATTAAAAAATATCTAATTATCCATTACATTTTTATTATGTATTTAAAAAATATCTAATTACCCATTACATTTCTACTATGTTAGTAAGAAATATCTAATTATCCATTACATTTGTATTAAGTAATTAAAAAAATATCTAATTACCCATTGTATTTCTACTATGTAATATCAAAAATGTAATGGATAATTAATTTTTTTCCATTACATTTTAAGAATGTAATGGATAATTAAACTTTTTTCCTTTACATTTTTAGAATGTAATGGAAATTTTTTTTTTTCATTACATTTTGAATATGTAATGGGTTATTAATTTTTTTTCCAAAATAGAGTAGAATGTAATGGATAATTAAATTTTTTTTTCCATTACATTTTAAGAATGTAATGGATAATTAAACTCGATAGATTAGCTCTAAAACCAGCCTGAAAACAACTGATTTTGTTGGTACATTCAACCCAGGCCATCAATCTATGATAAAGAATTTGAGTAAAAATATTCCGAAAAGAATTTAGATCAGAAATGCCTCTATAATTGTCTGGTATATCAGGGTCCACCTTTTTAAAGAATGCTTATATACAAGAAGTTCTGAAACAGTCAGGAAAGTTCTCTTCACTTAACATTCTATTAAAGAGTTCTAGAACGCCGTTCAGGAAATTTGGTGTAGAATTTTTGAAGAACTCAATCGGTATACCATCTAATCCTGAGGCTTTGTTATTTTTCATTTTTTTCAGGGCCGATAAGAGTTCAGCCATAGAAAAGGTGTCTAACTCTTCAATGTAAACATAAGGAATCGCAAAACTGATACATGCTTGGTTTGGGTCTGGAAGAAATTAATTTTCAAAATGTATTGCCAGTCGGTCAACACCAATAGTGTTTTTTGCTGACTTATTGTGACCACCCAAAAACCTAACATTTCTCCAGAACGACTTAAGAGTCTTTGCTCCTTACAAGTAATGTTGAATAATAATCGAGTAGCAAAGAAGAACAAGCTAGTTCTCGACAAAATGAAAATTAATTTTTACCACAAAACAAAAAAAAAAAAAACATCCAATATCAAGCGGGCGATGCGTACAAACAAACTGATTTGATACAATTAACTATAACAAAAAAATGTATACTTATACTTTGTTAGAGATGTAAATCGTAGCGTGTCCAAAATCAAAGTGAACGAGAAATTTACAATAAGAATTATTTGTATCAAAAATACTCAAGCTTTGACTCAATGTAACTGCAGTTTTCCAATGCTTACTTGTGAATAAGCAGCAAGCTGAACAGTTACTTTAACAAATGAGTAACCATGTTATACGTTTGAGTTATCGAAAGAACAGAACTCAATGTATAACTGCAATCACAGTGGTCCAAAACTTAGTTTACAATGGAATAATTTTAAGTTTGTTAATTTTTAGTTTTCATATAATGCAAATATTGATTTCAATGAAAATAATTTAATGTATGGAATTCGAATTATTTAAAGTACGTTAACTGATATAACATAAAAATTAAAATGAAAAACAATTGATTTAAGTATTGAAAATAATGATTTTACTGATTTTAGTTTCAAAACATTCCGGCCGCGCTGAAACATGTTTCAGGAAGTAGGTAGAGGTGCTAGCTTTGTGATAGGCCGAACGAATAACCCTTTGCTTGTTGGAAGTGTTGCTACCCTCACATGGCCATCTGGACCAGGATGAACTGCTGTTACTCTGCCAAGGAACCATTTAGTAGGTGGAAGATTTGGCTCTTTGACCACAACCAAGTCACCAGGCTTCACGTTGTTGGTAGATTTTTGCCATTTTGGTCTTACTTGAAGAGTGGTAAGATACTCGTTCTTCCAACGCTTCCAGAATCCTTGAACCATATTTTGCAAATGATTCCAGTGTGACAATCGGTTACTTGGGGTGTCCAGTAGGTTTGGTTCAGGAACGGCTGAGTGCGGCTCACCTATAAGAAAATGTGAGGGAGTTAATGGGTTAGCGTGAATTTAAAATAGCCTCAATTTGGGTCAAGACTGTATAAAGTTCTTCAAAGGTCAAAATAGAAGATCCTACAACACGCCTCAAATGAAGTTTTATGGATCGAACTCCCGCTTCCCACAACCCACCAAAGTGCGGGGTGGCCGGAGGAATGAAATGCAATGAAAATCCATCCATGGCAAGAGCTGTTGCAATGCAATCGTTGTGTGCTTGCGATAATACAAGCTTATGCATATCATCAAGGCATCGACGTGCTCTTTAAAAATTTGTCCCATTGTCCGAGTAAATATTGGCACATTTACCTCGGCGAGATACAAACTGACGAAGTGCTGCCAAAAAAGCATCTGTTGTGAGGTCACTCACCAACTCCAAATGCATCGCTTTCGTGCTCATGCACACAAATACCGCAAAATAAGCTTTAGACATCTTCGGATTTCGCCCTTTTGACAGCTTGATGGTAAAGGGACCAGCATAGTCACATCCAGTTTTAGAAAAAGGTCTGCTGGGGGTGATTCGCTGGAGAGGCAAGTCACCCATGAGTTGATGGCTGGTCAGCTTCCGCTGCATAAAACACTTATTACACTTATGCACTATTTTTCTGATCAGGTTTCGACTTCCCATGATCCAGTACTGTTGACGAACCAGAACAAACGTCTCTGTAACTCCAGTATGCAGGTTATTTAAATGAAAATGAGTAGCTATGAGAGAAGAAAGCTGATTATTGTCAAGTAAAATAGGGTGTTTTAGGGAAAACGAAACATTAGCGTGTTTAATACGACCCCCAAACATTAAAATGCCTTCTTTGTCAAGAAATGCTGCATATTTCAATAGTTTTGATTTTGGAGGGAGTGTCTTATGTTTAGCAAGATGACTGATTTCCTCATCAAAGGAAATAAGCTGGACGTGTTTAAAAATAGCTAGCTGTATAACACTGAATTTGAGTTCACCTATGATTCTTTTAGCTTTGTTCGCTGATTTAATGCGGCAATTAGACACAAACCGAATGCAATATGCCACAATACGTTGTAAAGAGTTCAAAGACGATGATTTTTCTATAACATATTGGAGACGATTTAAGTCTGTCTTAACCGCAAGTGCAATTTTAGCGGTTGATCGTTCCTCTGCAACAATTTCCGTACTAGATGATTTAAGGACTGAAAGTTTTGATGTTGGCCAATGGACTTGCTCCAATGACAGCCAGGATGGACCAGTCCACCAAAGATGATGAGTTGAAAGTTTCGATGGGAGAATTCCGCGCGATGCACAGTCTGCTGGGTTTGACTCGGAAGGTATGTGATGCCAAGAGTGCCGCGGAATTTCATCAATAATTGCTGCAGTTCGATTTGCGACAAACGTAGTCCAACGACGCGGTGGTGACGATAACCAATGAAGGACAACCTCTGAATCACACCAGGCAAAAACATTCGTAAATTTAGTTGTGAGGCTTGTGGTAATATTGTGAACCAATCGAGAGAGAACAAGTGCTCCACACAGTTCAAGACGTGGTATAGAAACTGGTTTTAAAGGTGTCACTTTCGTTTTTGCTGCAATGAGTCTACAGATGTATTCTCCTGTCGCCGTTTTAGTTCGTGCGTAGACCACAGCCGAATATGCAAGAGAAGAGGCGTCACAGAAGCCGTGGAGTTCAATGTACTCTAAAGATGAGAATAAGTTTCTAGGAACCTGAATCTGATCAAAAAAATGTAGCTCCTTCCGATAACAACTCCACTTGTCAGCCAATTGAGAAGGTAGTGGCTCATCCCATGTTAATTTATGTTCGAATAACCATAGCTCTTGAAACAGCATTTTAAATAATATTACAGATGGAGCTAATAAGCCCAAGGGATCGAAGATTCGAGAAATTTCTGATAATAGGGTTCGCCTAGTTGGAGTGAGGGTTGGAAGTCTCTCCGTCTTTTTGAATGAGAAGTTATGACTCGGGGGATTCCAATACATTCCCAACACTTTGATCAACGATTAAGATCTTTCTGTAAGGACCCACGAAAAGTCACACTCTTCCTTTGGAAGAGCAGCAAGCAAGGCCCAGCTGTTTGAATTCCATTTGCGGAGCTCCAATTTAGCTTCTGACAAAAGGGCAACTAGTTCCGTCTGTAGCCTTATGAGAGTTTCTTGGCAGTCTGCTCCCGTCATTATGTCATCAACGTAAACGTCTCGGAGTAAAACTCGTGATGCAATTGGGTAAATGGTTTTATTATCTTGCGCTAACTGCTGCAATACCCGAACGGACAAGAAAGGAGCAGACGCCGTACCATACGTTACGGCACGTAATCGAAAATGCTGAATTTCATCAGATGGATTCGCACGCCAAACAATGCGTTGAAAGTCAGTATGTTCGTCAGCCAACCAAATCTGACGGAAGATTTTGACGACATCAGCAGTGAAGACAAACCGGTGTTCACGAAATCGCAGACAAACACCAAAAAGGTCACGTTGAATGGGAGGTCCGATTAAAAGGCTGTTGTTTAACGAATTTCCCAGCGAATCTTTCGCTGATCCATCGAAAACAACGCGAAGCTTTGTGGTTTTACTGTCAGGCTTCAAAACTGCGTGGTGAGGCAAATAAAAATGAGATCTAGTTTTAACTTTGAGATCAGCCGGTGAAATTGCCGTCATATGACCGAGGTCATAATACTCTTTCATAAAGGTTGAATACATCTGTTTTAAAACTGGATCAGTTGCGAAGCGACGTTCCATTCGAGAAACAGCAGATCTATATGAATTTACAAACACTGGAGTTGGATTCTTAAAGGGCAATTGAACCACGTACTTCCCATCAGGGGCTCGAGAAAAGGTTTCTACAAAATGCGACTCAGCCTCATCATCACAAACTGAGTGAACAGTGGGAAGGGTTAATTTCTCCATCTCCCAAAACTTTTGTAAAAGGCTATCCACGTCTCAGGCAGCATGTAATGATGACACCGAAGGTCGAGCCTCTAACGGCTCACCGGCAACTATCCATCCAAATGAGGTTTGTTGTGCTATAGGAATCCCTTGCGAACCTCGAATTTGACCAGCTTCTAAAATGTTCCACAGCCTATCTGCACCCAGCAACACGTCAATCGAACCCAGAACGTTAAAAAATGGATCTGCCAACTCTAAATTTTGGATGTGATCCCAACTTGAAATATCGAATGGCGACGATGGCAAATTAGACGTGACTTTACAAAGTATAAATGCATCTATGGGTAATTGATTATTATCATTGAATCGGGAACATAAACTAATTGAAACCCGACCCTTTGTATGACCAGCTTCTGATGCAGAAAGACCAATTATAGGAATCCTTGCATGTGTTCGATTGATTCCGAGTTTTTGAACAAATGACTCGACGACGAAAGAAACCTGAGACCCAGTGTCTATTAGAACGCGACAATAAACTGGAATACCTTGCCTGTTCTTAACTATAGCAAAGATAGTTGGAAGTATGGTCTGCTTTGAACAACAATCTTTAAGTGAATGATTGCTTATAATTTGCGGAACCAAAGAAGAAGAACCAGCTGCTGAATCAGGGGAATTTAACGATAACGACGACGGCTTAACAGACGACGATGATAAAGCGATTATGGCGAATTTTGATCCGGGGGTGAACCAGAGAATAGTGACGCTACTTGCAAACACGACAACGAGACGCAGAGTGACATCTATACGACGGATGTCCACTTCTCAAATAATTGAAGCACAAAGTGTTCGATTTGACGAAAGTGCGACGCGATTCAATATCTAGAGCAATGAATTTAGAACACTGAGGTAGGTAATGGTTTTCTTTACACTTTGGACAGGTAGCTTTTGCCTGCGGAGTCTCGGCAAAGTGCGCTTTAATATTGCTGCCATGAGACTTACTACGCGAAGGAAGTAACCGAGCCACCGGTTGGCATGATTCCAAAGCATTGCACCGGGTTTTTAAAAAGCTTAATAGTTCGTCCATTGTATTTTCTTTGTCGGATGAAGTTTTCCCTGCCCAAGCACGTTTGGTATCATTGTCGAGTTTATCAACTAAAATAAAAGTCAACCACGGATCACGACCAGTTGATTCAAGTGCACTGAGGCCGCGAATTACATCATCTGCACTGTCGGTTACTTTTCGTAAGGCATTAACATTGCTGCCAGTCACAGAGGGCAAGAACAAGAATATATTTATAAACGATTGAGGAATGAGTTTTTTACGATTGTAGCGTTCTTCAAGGCGATCCCACGCATCGATGTAGTTTGCTTCTGTGACGCGAATATGCTGAATTAAATCAGCAGCGTCGCCCCGAACCAACGATTTTAAATACCGAAATTTTTGAACAGTGGTTAGATCTTTATTCAAATCTATTGAGCCTATAAATTGATCTTTGAAACTAGACCAATCTTTGAAAATTCTTCAATGTTCATAGCAGGTAACTTTATAGTTTTTGTATGACTACTTGAATTAAGTTTTTCTAGCAAAGATGCCTGCTGATCGGCAAGTTTTTCTACGACGAGATGATCAGAGGTTTCACCCACGTGTTTTCGCTCGCGAATTGCTTTTGAGATTGTCGACTGAGCATAGAAATACTTCGATTCATATTCTACGAAGTCAGGCTCAGGATCGACAAAATCTTTAGTTCCCGAGAGCATCAAAAGTGCACAATGAATTTCATTGAAATCTGACCATGCTTCTTCCAATTTTCGTCGCTGGATTTCAAGCATTTCGATGGTCACTCTATCGTCTTTAGCCCTAGCAAATGTCTCCGATCGCGTTATACATCCCTTAAGGTGACCACGTTTTATTTTTTGTTCATTCATTTTTAACGCACCAATACAAAAAAAATAACCCACAAAAATGTTCTGTAATTAAATCCAACGTGGATTTTTCAAATCCGGCTCGAAGGACCAATTGTGTTGAATAATAATCGAGTAGCAAAGAAGAACAAGCTAGTTCTCGACAAAATGAAAATTAATTTTCACCACAAAACAAAAAAAAAAAAACATCCAATATCAAGCAGGCGATGCGTACAAACAAACTTGACAAAAAACCGTTCCAAATAAATTACAACGGTATAAATTAAATATATTTGATACAATTAACTATAACAAAAAAATGTATACGTATACTTTGTTAGAGATGTGAATCGTAGCGTGTCCAAAATCCAAGTGAACGAGAAATTTACAATAAGAATTATTTGTATCAAAAATACTCAAGCTTTGACTCAATGTAACTGCAGTTTTCCAATGCTTACTTGTGAATAAGCAGCAAGCTGATCAGTTACTTTAACAAATGAGAGAACATGTTATACGTTTGAATTATCGAAAGAAAAGAACTCAATGTATAACTGCAATTACAGTGGTCCAAAACTTAGTTTACAATGGAATAATTTTAAGTTTGTAAATTTTTAGTTTTCATATAATGCAAATATTGATTTCAATGAAAATAATTTAATGTATGGAATTCGAATTATTTAAAGTACGTTAACTGATATAACATGAATATTTAAATCGAAAACAATTGACTTAAGTATTGAAAATAATGGGTTTACTGATTTTAGTTTCAAAACAAGTAACATAGCTGATTTTTTCAGAAAGCTCTCTTTTTTAAGACAACATAGGTCCTTGTAGGCTTTATTGGATTGGAGATAGAGATTTTTTGCTATTTCCGTGTTGGTGTTTCTAAAAAGTTTCAATAGAGCAAAAGATCTATCTCTGCTTTTCTTACATTCCATATCATACCAACTCATCTTAAAAGATCTTGCACCAGTATTCGAACTGACCCTAGCTGACTGCCTGATACAAGAAAGCAGAGAATTTGTTGTTCATTTACTGATCTTCTGTTTCAACATGTGAATTATCTGTTAATAGGTTCAATTTTCTTCGAAGTTTTCTGCAGCTATTTTCACTTTGAGGATGAACTGTGTTTTCTACTGCCTCAAAAACACAAGAGACGCGAATAGGTAAATGGGATGAGTAATTCGCAGGATAGACTTCGAAATTCTTAATTACATCAATCCACTCACTTTTTATGAGGCAGTAGTCAATCACCGAGCAGCCCTGTGCAGATATAAAAGTAAAATTGCCGCTGGAATCACCTTTGGTTATTCCATTTAAAATAACAAAACCAAAATCCTGCATCAAATCTATAAGATGTCCTCCGTTAGTATTTGTACTACTGTCCAAAGAGTTTCTTTCATATGAAAACTGTCCCTGGTTGAGAAGTGGAGAGTTTTGGAAGTCTCCTATTCGGCTGTTTAGGTCTCCGATAATCATAATATTTTCGTTGTTTGTATTTAACAGAAAATTGTATAGTTCATCAAAATCAGAACTCCACCTCCCAAAATTTAAATAGATAGGTATGATTATAAGGTGTTTAGAGTTAATGGTAATATCTATTATAGTTTTGTTCTCGCTGCTTTCAAAATTTACGTTTAAATTGCTATCAGAAAAGCTGTTTTTAATGCCAAAGAGCATACCACAACTCGCTCTTCCAAGCCTATTATTTCTAATAGCTGGAATCCATTTTAGTTTGTAACCTACGATGTAATTAAGATATTGCAGCTCTTTCCCCTCTTCAACAAATGTTTCTAGTAAAATAAATATATCATTGTTCAAAATAATTTTAAAAAAATCAGACATTAATAACTTATTTTTAAGACCTGTGATATTATAACAAAATATATTAAAGTTAAAACTAATTTTTCGGCAGACGGTCACCCTATCCTACTCGTTATAATTTTATCATGTTGATTGTAGTTGGGACACGAGCCTCCTCGCATGTTTAAAGTCTGACCAGCAGATGTCCCTGCCACCATATGAGAGAAATTATTCATATGGTTGACGTTGATGTTGCTGTCACAAAAGGCACACTGCTTCCCCGCCAAAAGTTGTTTGAAATGAAAAATTGTATTTAATTCTTGTATGATTTTCACATTACTTATAGTACAGTATACTACATTATTAGAGACAAGCAAATTGTCTATAAAAAAAGTCATGTTCATATTTTCGATAGGGTTAATAATAAGGGAAATGCGGGGGTAGAAAAGTGAACAAATCTGAAAAAAAAACTATTATTGTCTTAGATATTGAATGTTTTCTGACCAATTTACTTTGAAAAAACAAAAAAGGTAAATAGACATTCATTCACTGTTATTTCATCATGTTATCAGGCTGAGAGAGGAGTTATAATTTTCTTTTTTTTTTCTATATATCTGAAACTATACGAAAAAATTGATGTTTGTATATTGTTGTTTTCATACGGTGCCAAAAACTGAAACCGTTTTTTTTTAAATAACATAATACAAAATTTGTTTGCCACAAATTTTTTTAAATCAAGTTTTTGATGTCCATAGTTTTTGTAAAAATAACTTTCAAACTCAAAATAAAAAAAAAAAAATAATTAAAAATTTAGTTTTTGACTTTTGTTTCTTAATTGGGAAATAAAATGCTGAATTGGCTTTTATTATTCACCACCCATAAAAACTCTTTATTAAAAACTGAAAACCAAATGGTTCTATGTCCCCTAGTTTTTGAGAAAATTGAAACTTGCGACGACAGTTTTTATGATTTTTTTTTTTTTTTTGTATAATTTGTATTATTATTATTATTATAGTATCTTGTATGTATGTGATAGTAGTGTTTTTTTTTTTTTTTGAGCTTGAGGTTAAAGAATGAATAAATTCTTTTAACCTGCGAACCAAGCCAGCCAGGGTATTGTGTAAGTGGTAGAGCTGACCCTTAGATATAATATCCTCAATGTCCCCAGTCCAAGGCCGCAAGCTTTAGGCAGGAGTGGGATTAAAGATCCCCTTTTGTAGTTTTTCTTCAATATTTGGAAAACTAAGCGTAATAGAGGCAAAATTGACAAAGTGAACACAAATTAAATTCCCTACAAATAAAATATATTCTAATAGTTTAGCTGGAAGCAATAGAGATGCAAGAGTAGAAATATCGAAAAAAAAATAAAAAAAAACATTTTATTTTCTTAGAAATTTGATGTTTGTTAATTAGTCTACTTTTATAATATGTACTATTAAAATAACTTTTGTTTGTAAGAAATTTAATTTTATTTTACTTTGTCACATTGACTTTGCCTCTATTGTGCTTAGTTCTCCAAATTTTGAAGAAAAACTAGAAAAGGGGATCTTTAACCCCTCTCCTGCCTAAAGCTTGCGGCCCTGGGCTGGGGACTTTGAGTATGTCAGCGCTATCACTATTAGAAAATCTTGGCTTGCTTGCTTCGCAGCTTAAAAGAATTTATTCATTCTTTAACTCCAAGCTCAAAGAAACACTACTATCACATACTACACAAGACACTATAATAATCATAATAAAAATTATACGAAAAATAATATCATAAAAACTGTCGTCGAATCTTTCAATTTTCTCAAAAACTAGGAGACATAGAACCATTTGGTTTTCAGTTTTCAATGAAGAGTTTTTATGAGTAGTGAATAATAAAAGCCAATTCAGCATTTTATTTCCCAATTAATAAACAAAAATCAAAAACTAAATTTTCAATTTTTCTTTTAATTTTGAGTTTGAAAGTTATTTTTACAAAAACTATGGACATCAAAAACTTGATTTAAAAATAGAATAAAAGAACGGAGTTCTGGCTTTCAAAAAAGGTAATTCTTTTTGCTGTAGGTGTTGCCGTTGTTTTTTAATATTATTTTTAAGAAAGTGCTCCTCCTCTCTAAAGGGGGGAGAAAGAACCCCCATTTATGGCAAACAAATTTTTTATTATGTTCTTTTTAAAAAAAACGGTATCAATTTTTGGCACCGACCTATATGTCTGAGAGACCGGGTGTTTTTAAAAATTTGAATAACTTTATCCCCCATCAATGATTTTTGCCGTGATTTCGAGTAGCTGCCGCATTTAACGTCTCCCATCCTCGGTTCACGCTAAAAGGGCTAAACGCGATCACGTTAAGTACTTTTGGCACTAACCCGGTGCGTGAGACCGTGTGTCTCCGATTATGTAAGTCAAATAGTCCATAGTTGAATTACATATAAATATTATATATATTTCTAAAATGTCAGTTTTTGTATATTTTCTGAAAGTTCGTAGTGTCAAAAGACTAACAGTACTGACTTTATTACTCGAATATGTGATATTTCATTTTTTTCTTAATTTAAAAAAAAATAAGTTTATAAAACTGTTTTTTTGTAATGCTCTACGCCAAAATTTGTATGGATTATTTTAGTGAAATAAATGAGCTAAGATTGATGAAATATCTTTGTTTAACTGTCAAAGAGAAAATATTTAAAACAAAAACTTAACTTTTAATAACACGATTTGAAAAATCGTAAGTTGAAAACCCCGGTGCCCCCGGTGAGACCGGCGTCACCAATGATGTAAGTCTAATTCACGTCACCGGTGGCGGGTTAAAAATGTATTTAAAAATTTTTGAATATACAAATTCTATAGTAAATTTTATTCTCTACAAAAAATGTTTTTTAGAATTTTCTAGAAATTTAGCTTGGTTTTCAAGTTATATGCAAAAAATCAAAAGGGCTGCAGTTACTCCCACTCCTCAAAATTGCACCCTCTCTTTTGAAAACGCTCCATGGTTTTCTTATCTTCAATGAGCCATTGAATTAGTTTTACAACAAAAAACCCTGGAACGTCTTAGTTCGATTCTTTTTTAAAAAAAATAATCAATAGCCTATTGGTGGCTTCCTGCTATATGATATATAATTTCATCACGCTCTAGCCGGTGCATTTTTTCGCCAATTTAAATCACGAAGGTGTCAAACTTGTAGAGAATTTAATGTTGTTTAAGCAGAAGCTTAGAAAAATAAATCGGGTGGCACAACGGCTCATGAAGAACCAGGGCCTAGTGACTAACAACTCGCAACCATTCCTGTGTGCGCCTATCGACAGGAATGGAAGGGACCTACAATTTTATGCCGAATCCGAACGGCTAGACGAGAAGCACTTATATGTGACAAGTGATACTCTTGGAGGATTTGTCAATTCCTCTGAAAAAAACTTTTTAGTTTTTAGGTGGACGAGGCTGGGAAATTTTATGTTCTATAAAATGAAGACGGTAATTTAATCCAAAAAGTTTATATTTTGTTGACTTTTTGGAAACAAATTTTGAGATGTTTTACGATTTTCGCTGTGAAGCCATATCCGTAGGAAGTAGCAAAGTTAAAATTCGGATTCAGCGACCCCTAAATCATAAAAGACAACTGAGAAAAAAACTTCTATAATTTTTTCCTGAAACTGACACTCCAGGTGGCGATTTGACTAAAAAGGATCTAGGTAACCCAGCAAAGATTTGGTTGCTAATCTCCAACGTCAAATGTCGTTATCTTGAACGTACAGGACAAAAGCTAGGTACTAGGTTCCTATAATGATCCCATCGCACCGACTGCAGCTGTTGAAAGGCGCCCGGAGGGGGGACAAGGGAGGGGCAATTGCCCTCCCCTGGCTCTGGCCGAACAATCATACTAGTTCTATTTTTATTATTAACTCGGAAATTTTCACAAAACCGACAGTTTAAATGTACTTTTTTTGTCAGATCCCATGGTTTGCCCCCCCCCCCAGACTCTGAACCAAGCCATGTAGGTATAGCCACTTTCATTTTCGGAAATGTGATTATTTTCTTGGCAGTTTTGTTTCCAGGTCCATTAGGCCAGTCGAAATGTAATTTGAAATTAAAAAAATTAAATAGTGAATTTATTTTCTTTTAATCATTAAAGGGGTTCATAAAGAGTATTCAGTACGTTTTTTGACAACCTAGCTCTTTTGCGTTCGCCGCCATTTTGCTTTTACCTTGAATCTACCATAGCGCATTCGATATTAACGTCATTAACAAATTTCGGATTAAATTTGTCAAAAATGGTTGGTCAAGCCGGGAAATTTAGTGGGGTGAGAAAAAGGATACAGGACATATATCCGCAGGAAAATTTCATTTACTGCAGCTCACACAAATTAAGTCTGGTTATTAACGACGTAAGCGAAGTTTCTGAAATCAGAAATACTGTTGGGACGATTAAGGAAGTTATAACTTTTTTTCGCGAGAGTCCCTTACGACGAAAATGCAAACCCAGTATTCCTCTGTTTTGTGAAACGAGGGGGACGGCAAAATACAAAATCATTCGAGTTCTGAGGGAGCATATCGTTATTGTAGTTGAGGCACTGCAAAAGCTTTCGGAAGAGGGTTATAGAATAACAAAGCAACGTGCCCTCAAACTTTATTACTCTTGCACAAATACGACCCTTTTAATTTTTTAGTTTGTGATGTGGATGTCACATTACTCATTGATGCTAGAACCTGTTGCTAATATTTTACAGAGCGTTGACCAAAATCTGTCAACAGCGAAAGATCAGGTCAATGTTTTGAATAAATTGTTTCAACAGAATCGAGAGGATGCTGATAATTGCTTTAAATCTCTATGGGAGGTAATGGAAAAATGCTTGAGTGAATCAGGCATAGTTTTAAGCTGTCCAAGAATAATTCAAAAACGAATCCATCGATCAAATGTTCCCGCTTCTTCCCCCCAAAGTTATTTTAGAAATGTCTTGATAATGTCGCTTACAGAACGCTTTTCAGAAGAAAATGAAGCTGCATTTTCACTATTTCAGCTATCACTTAAAAATATGTAAATTATGGATTCTCCAGAATTCGATATAATTATATAGAAAATTATGGAGAAATAAGGCTGCTTTCTGCATAGTTTCCTGACGAAGTCCATGTGGTACAGTTTTAACAAAATGCAGACTAATGGAAATGATTGTTCAAACATTTCTGATTTATTGAACAGTGTAGAGGAGTTCCATCGATTTGTTCAGCTCTTTGTATAGGGCACTCAATTCCAGCAACTACTTACACCGCTGAGCGATCTAACAGCAGCTTACGCAATGTTAAAACTTGGCTTAGATCCACAATGACCGACAAATGACTTGATTCGTTGTGCATGATGTACATGTACATTCATCGAAATATTGTCAAAGAACAAACAAACTTTTACAACGAAATAATTGACCGTTTTGGAAAAGACCCCAGGGGGTTGCAGTTGCTATTCACTAAGTAACGAATGTTGAAGAAAAATCATATATATGCTTCCTTTAATAATTATTTAACGTCAAAACGAATAAAATGTCACATTTTCTAGTCCTAAATAAAATCACTTACAACTGACCTATGCCTAGACAAAATAAATAAACTTTTAATAAAAAAAAAATCGAATTCAAAAATTACATATTCATTTTTTAAAATAATGGTTTTAAGTGCATATTTTCCTTTTTTTAGTGCATATTTTACATTTTTAAGGGCATATTTTAAGCTGATATTTTTAAGTGCATGAGAATCCCAGCCCTAGTTATTAAAATAACAAATTTATAGTAATTTATAGTAACAATTTATATTTTAAATTGTTTTTAAGTTTTTTTAATTATATTATAATGTTATGGAACCAATACATATGTACGGTGACTATTTCAAGCTACGTTAAAGTTGTTCGCTACGAGAGCAAGTTTTGTGCGATCCAGTCGTGCCAATTTTGGTAGGTATATTAAATATACAATGGCATCTTTGAATTCTTGAGGTATCTCTTCTGATCTAAAGATGCACTTGAAAATACTTATTATTTTATTTAAAAACTCGGGGGAGCGTTTTTATAAAATTCATTGCTTATACGATTAGGGCCTGGGGCTTTTTTATTTTTAGCATTGAAGAGACACATTTGATGTTCACTCATTTGAATTTTTGCATCAAGTTGTTCAATGATGATATATGGTTCGGCAAATTGGATTGATTCCCTGATATCAGTGGGATTTAACAAGTGCTTAAAGTATTCGGCAAGTTCAGGCGTAGCAACATGTATTCCGCAGACATAATTTATGCCTTTAAATGCCTTTATTTTGTTCCCACAAGCTATGTAGTACTATTGGTTGCAACTGAAAGCTCGCACTTTGTTCTGCAAAGAAATTTATGTATAATTTCTATTGGCGCTCTATTGGTACAGTTTTCGTTTGGACTGGTGGAATCTTTTAGTTGTCTTAGAAGGTTAAAAGAAAGTTTTCTTGCAGTGAAGTATTTTTGATCCAACCACTTCTGACTATAACTTTGTTAAACTGTACTCATGTTAAGTGGAACAACCTTTTAAATGCAGTTGTCTAATAATTTTATCTCCTGCGGTGGTTATTTGTATTACAGTGAGTGCGGATGTACAGAAACTGTTATTCTCCATTGTTAATTTATTTGCTTGCATACATATATTTTTGGTCTTCCTTCCAATTTAGTTTTGGTTGTAAGGTTAGTGTACAGAACCTATTCTGAGGTTAAAATCTACGTTAAGAGGCATATGATCTGAAAAGATTTGGGTTTCTACTTCAAAAGAAGAAATTATTCTATTCCAATCCCTTGATACTGCACAGATATCTATTACAGATTTACCTTGCCCCAATAAACGTCAACTCTTCATTTGTGTATATTGTAATATTTTGCCAAGGGTTCGCAAATAAAACTTATTTCTTTTATTCAAACTGAACAATAATTTCTTTACAAAAATAAATCACCTTTATTTTTTTTTTAGTATAAGTGATTTTTTTTATTCATTTCTTACTTAAAATCTATTTTACAAAAATTCATACATAAGCATGGATATGTTTTAATTCAGAGAAGCAAAAATCATATTACATTTGAATTTATTAAAGAATTTCATAAAGAATAGGTACCTACAATAATAGTTTATTCACATAATTTAAATATTGTGCTGATGCGAAAAAAAAATTAAATACCTTTCTCTAGATGAATGATTCAATGCAATCATAATTCAAAGTGAATAACCAGTCTTTGATTTCTTCAATGAAAGATGTAAAATAAAGAGTCTCTCTAATATTTAACGGCAGTTTATTCACTTCAAATACTTTACTTCTAATGGCGGATTTACATGTATCTTCGTCTGACTTCTGCGAAAAAAAGGGGATGCAAAATTAAAATGAACATTTGTTGGATAGAGAGGGAACACCAAAATGCAGAAGATCTTCGTACATGCAGATTATACATGCATATGGCACATGCAGATATGAAGACGAGTATGTTCATCTTCTTGATGGTTCTCCTCCACAAGTCTCCACAAGTATCTCAAAAGCTTTCGACCAATTATAATTATAGCAGTTCCAGTGGTTTAGGTATTGGATAACGATGAGAGTGGTTTAGATATTGGATACCGACAAGAGTGGTTTAGGTATTAGATAACGATGAGATTAGCCCGTACGCCAGCCGTTGACACCATTGGACAACATTAGTTAACCTTTTGTTCAAAGATGGCGCGCCACGCAGTACTAATTTATTCTGTTATAGAAGAATAAAAGATGTCGTTGTTTGCATAAATGGGCATATTCACCACATTGTCCCCTCTTAGGATTGAGCGTCCCGATTAAATCCATTACTCTCCTCACCACCGTTAAAGCGATGTAAATGGTAGCAATGAACACATCGGTGTATGGGCCTCCCCAGTATTGTTTTAGTGACAGTCCTTTTTGTCGATGGGGATTGTCTCCTACTTGGTTTTCCATCGTTGTTGCACGAGCGTCGTACCGTGTTTTCATCCTATCACTAGCTGTTTTTATGGTTTTCCTTGTCCTTTGATGAATGTCAATGGCCTTTCCGGTTTCATGGTACGGCATCCAAATTTTACTTCACTAGGCAGCCGTATTGTTGTGCCGAACAGGATTTCCGATGGTGCATGTCCTGTTGAACTATGAACTGCACTTCAATAAGCCATTAAGAACAATGGAATATGGCTGTTTGCACACCAATTATTTATGTATTGTTTTTATTATTTCACAATGTTAATTATCTATTATTTACAACAATTAAGTTTGCATAAACTTTAAAATAATCATTGTGAATTCACCATAAAATCAATTCAAATAATAGCTCAATAAGACACTTCATGTCAAACAATTTGTCTATGTTTCTAAATTTTGCAAATCATGATTTAACCTTGTAATCTAATTGAAAGGTCATTCTTTCGAGAACTTTCCATTGAGACACTACATAACTATACACATATTTTGATAAATTTAAGTACACATTTTTTTATAACGAAATTAAAGAAGTCGAGTTTCATTTATTACGAAAAGGAAAAGTAAAAATAACCAGCGCTACCCGCAAACATTCGTCCTTCTACGCCATTAAAATTTAAATAAATATGTGTGAATTTTGCTATTTGTCATTTTGATGTGGAGAAGTATATATAGATATATACATATATATAAAGTGCATATAACACATATTTACTGTTCAATTAAATTGAAAAAAAAATTAAAACTATAAAATAAAATAATTTTCTCTAAAAGTAATTCAAATTTAAAAACATTTTTTGCTATGCCAATCGGGAGTCCCGCGACGCGCAAAACAACAACAACACATCACCAGTCCACTGAAGGCACACCACGGAAGTCTTCATTTTTAAAGTATTTTTTTTTGTCTGAGTTCTGGGAATTATGCAAGACATTGCGTTCGTTGAAAGAGAGGTATGATCACAAATGAGTTTTGGTCAATTCCTACCTTAAGGTCTTTTTTGGTTAACACGTACACAGTAAAGAATCTGCGGAAACTCTCAAAAATGTATCAAACACCACGAACGAAGATGTTCATGCGCTTGAGAATTTAGGATTACCAGTGAAAGATTGGGATACAATCCTAATTTACATTCTCTTGCAAAATATATCCGCCAAAACTTAACAACTCTAGGAAGAAAAGCTCGGTAACGACAAAGAACTCCCAACCTTTTCCGATTTCACCGTGTAATGAAACATTACACTTCTGCCCACAAAATATACCAAATAAAAATTATTATAATTTATATTAAAACAAATAAAAATAAACAATAAAACCACCGACCGACACCACTGTGTATTTACATATAAAGTGTAAATCAATATATCCCCCGAGTGACCAATCGCATACACACCCACACATATTGCCACCACAAGAGCCCAGCATCATCTGATCAATATCTGGTTATATAATGGCAAGCAACGATCGATACTGTGTGTATCCATATCCACCATGCCCATTGTTTAGTTATCTATATTTGTAACTATTTATGTATGTATATTACTCATAGGTACTTTTATGACTTTAGAAACATATTGGGGCATATTCATAGTCATTCTAGACTATGTTAAACAAAGCTTTGGTTGAATTTTCGGACATTGATTCTATTTTGTTTAAGGTTATCATTTCAAAATATTCGAAGCTATTTGTGTAGTATACCAAGTTAACTATCTTATAAAAATATAAAAGCAACAATTTGTAATTAAAATCGGTCTGTATTCATCTAGCCAAAATTGTCTTAAACTGTAGATTAGTTAAACCTGGGTCTATCTGCGACTATGAATACACCCCATTGTAAATATCTAAGATCAAAGTGGACGGCGACGCTGCTGTGTCGCGTCGATCCCTTTTCATAGAAACAGTAAATGATCTCGCAGATTGTGTTTATGACACACATCCGCGAGCATTATGTTTTATGAGCAAAGGATGCGTCGCATCGTCGTTATCCACATTGAAACCTTGTTAATGTTAGTTTAGGATAATAACAAACTAGAGATAAGATAAGTTAAGAAAATGTATATACATATATGAAATCTAGACATAAGAAATAATTGTAATGTAGATATAGTTTATTGGAATAAATCAGTTCTGTTTTAGACTTTAAAGTGTACGGATGTTTTGTTTTCTTTGCTCGTGAGTTTCGGTGTTAAGGGTATTCAGATTATTCATGGTGACCCCTAGCGTTTCATTTGAGCGCGAAATTAAATTAAATTTACCGTTTTAAATCTGTTCGGTCGTTCTTTCGGTTTAAAATAATAATATGGAAGATCTGTCCGAGGACCATCAGTTTGGTAAGGTTTGTATCGGTAGTAAATTTGAATCAACCCGATACCCGATGTTGGATACTGCCGCATTAGTGCGAAAATTCAAATTCACTCTTCGTGAATTTAAAGATTGTTTAGAGAATTTCCAAATTGCAGCCGAAACAAAACTTTCCCTTAGAAAGTCTAAGACTTATGCTCAGAAACTTTGTTCTGTGTATTTGCAAAGATGAAAGGAAAGTGAATATATGAATTTGTTATATCCCTCTTCAGATGAAAAACTTTCAATAACATTCTCCTTGCTACTGGCTTTTGCTATACTCCAAGTGTTAAGTCCCCGAATGTTCGGGGTCTTAATAATGATCTTGATCAAGGGTCATTATTTAGTGACTTGTGCAAGAGTGGCAAAAGTGAGTCAAAAGAAAGGTGGTTGAAAAATTTGAAACTCCACTTGCTACACTCCCGGATGTTCCAGGAAAGCACGTAAAGAGAAAACAGTTTGAGGTAAAATCAAACAAAAGTTCATTTATTGAAAACTATAATTTGAACAAGCCTGATATTAAGGCATCTTTATTTCCATTCGCAAATTGCGTTATGGGATGTGAGTCCCTGCATTCTACACATCAATGTGCAAAATTTATTTTTTTAAATAATAAAGCAAAGTGGAGACAAATTGTTGCACACAAATTATATTTTAAGTGTTTAAAAAGTGAACATCTAAGCAAATATTGTGATGAACGCAGTTGTGAAATTTGCAATGGCAAACACAACACTTTGCTCCACAGGCAAAAAATATAAATTAAAGATCCAAGTTCCGACAAATTAATGGCTCATGAGAAACATGATGTGGTCCTGTGGTGGAAGAGCCTTCAATCTGTGAAAAAGAAAATGTTGTGATCCTAAATGATCCAATGGTGGTAAATGATCCACCAATATATAAAGAATTATGTTCTTCTAAAGAAAAACTGGATGTGATCCTTAATGGTCGCACAGTGGTAGATGATCCTCTAATTTGCAAGGAAGTTTGTTCTTCTAAAGAAGAACTTGATTTGATCCTTATTGATGGTAGATAATCCACCAATTAATAAAGAAGAACATAATAGAATCCTGAGTAGTTCAGTGACGAAGAAAATGTTGCCTTGTTACAATAAGAGATTTACTAGTTTAGAACAACCTCATGGAATCCTGAGTGATCCAAACAATTTAAAGCCATTTTCAAGTCGTTACGTATCTTCAAGTTTTAAAGAGAGCTTATGCAAGCAAGTAACAAAAATGGTTGATAGGTACAAACAAATAAATTTGAAAACATATTTTAATAAAATAATTTTCTTTTCAGATTTGGAAATGCTTCTGGGTCGGCTTGAGATTTGCTCAGTCACGTAATGGGAAAACCTTTCAAACAAAGTTAGTTGTTTGCATATTGACAGTAACACAGAAATTACAATATCGAATAAATTTTCAAAAATTAACAATTTATCCGGGAAAAATGACACCTTGTTGTTCATTATTTTTTTTAATACAATTTTCCAAAAGAAAAAACTGATTTTCTGTGTTCTCGGATTGGGGCAGGGAATCAAAGGCAATCTTTTGCAAAATTGGCCTTTGTCGTATACTAGACGTAAGGATAAGCAATGGGATTTCGACAAGCGCGATTTACATTGTTTGTCCTTTTCCTAGAGTAGTATAATATTTAAATACTATGATATATATAAAATATAAATATATATAGTACTGTAAATATGTATTCTAGATATATGGTAACAATTAACTAAAGTTAAGAAACAAAAATATTTTCTACGAAATAAATAATTATAACTATAAACAAATATTTAAACCACCTTAATGTTTTTACACTATAGGTTTTTGTCGTTTTTTAGTATAAAAATTTTTTAATTAATCGATTAAACGAAATAAACAAAAACAAAACTAACGAACGATCAAAAACACGTACCTTGAATGCATTTCGGACTATATGCAGTCCATCATCAGCATCACGACTGATGAAATTGGTGTCATCTTATTGGTTTTATAATCAGATGAGAGAAAAGAGGCTCGAAGATATGTTGCCGTTATCAGCATTGATAGAATTGCTATCTTTCTGTATAAAATCGCTCTCATAGGCATCCAATTTTCTCTCATCTGTTATGTGTTTTTTGAGACTCACACTGCTTGCATTTATTGTTCTGCAATGGCAGAACTTTGATTTTTTTTTAAACGAGCCGCAGTGTGTTATGTCCCTGAAATAACCAACAAAATATCAAAACATTTTAGAGAACATAATATTCAATTGGTTTTTTCAAGCAAAACAAAACTCAAAAACTTACTCGGGTCAACAAAAGACAAAATTGACAACATGAAAAAATCAGGCATATATGCAATCAAATGTGGTGACTGTGAAGGAGTTTATTATGGTCAAACCAAAAGAACTATAGAAAAGAGATTTAAAGAACACTGTGCGTACATTAAACAAAATAAAAATCAAAGTTCTGCCATTGCAGACCACGTCTTAAAGTTCAACCACTTCAACATAAATGCAAGCAGTGTGAGTCTCAAAAAACACATAACAGATGAGAGAAAATTGGATGCCTATGAGAGCTATTTTATACAGAAAGATAGCAATTCTATCAATGCTGATAACGGCAACATATCTTCGAGCCTCTTTTCTCTCATCTGATTATAAAACCAATAAGATGACACCAATTTGATCAGTCGTGATGCTGATGATGGACTGCATATAGTCCGAAATGCATTCAAGGTACGTGTTTTTGATCGTTCGTTAGTTTTGTTTTTGTTTATTTCGTTTAATCGATTAATTAAAAAAATTTTATACTAAAAAACGACAAAAACCTATAGTGTAAAAACATTAAGGTGGTTTAAATATTTGTTTATTGTGTCCGGTTTTTACGTGTTCGGAATAGTTTCATAATTATAACTATGTTAAAATCTTATAAAAAATTGAATTTATTAAATTATTGTAATTTCATTTTATTAAATAAATTGTATGATTAAATAATAAAAAAAAATATATAGAGGAAATTCTGATACCAATTAATGTTTCAAAACATTAAAATCTTAAAAAAGATTTCGTTGGCGAATTTGCATCGGATTTTCAGCATGTGCTTCCCGCCTAGGACATGCCCATGTTAATTTCATCAAAGGAATCAGCTGAAAA
This sequence comes from Melangyna quadrimaculata, assembly GCA_949320155.1. NCBI lineage: Eukaryota > Metazoa > Arthropoda > Insecta > Diptera > Syrphidae > Melangyna > Melangyna quadrimaculata. The sequence goes on from OX439483.1 coordinate 272,639,996, forward strand.
GTGGACGGTGCAGCTGCCATTCCTCAAGGAAAAAGCTGATTTTTCCTCAATGAATTTTTTTAATTTTTCCCGCTGGGTTATCTCTAGTTTGTTATTATCCTAAACTAACATTAATAAGGTTTCAAGGTGGATAACGACGAGGCGACGCATCCCTTGCTCATAAAACATAATGCTCGCAGATGTGTGTCATAAACACAATCTGCGAGATCATTTACTGTTTCTATGAAAAGGGATCGACGCGACACAGCGTCGCCGTCCACTTTGATCTAAGATATTTACAATATGTTTCTACAGTCATAAAAGTACCTATGAGTAATATACATACATAAATACAAATATACAAATAAAGATAACTAAACATACTCCCCCCATTGACATCATTGCAAATGTGTCAATTCAAATGTTGGAAGGGTTATGATGTCCTGTAGAAACATCAGTTGTTGGAGTTGGCAGAGTAATTGCTGTTGATAATTACTTCTTAGCGGTGATTTCAAACACTATCTTTAGGTGCTGCGATTGCATGCTGATTTCAATGGAGAACCTTCGAATTCTCGAAGTGACAAGGGAACCTCTTCAATATCTTGGAATGTAGATTCGGTAGAAGACACGAGATGACTAGACTACATTCATGTCATAGTGTCTTCCTTTCCAGCAGTCACATTTAGGTTTACAAGATTAGAATAACAAGATTTACTTGGCTGATTCAAGAAGATGATGGTTACAGGAATCAAATCGAACCAACAGTCCTCACTAAATGTACGTTCCTTGCCTTTCTGGAATCCGTTCTGCGTTGTTATACCAATTTTGTTTTTACTAACATCGGTGGCTTGAATTTGCAACCAAGGGAACACTCTGTTATTTGACTTTGAAGATGCGGAACTATTAGCTCAAGCAGGACATCCATCAATTTAGAGTTTGAACTGGAAATGTTGAGCATTCATTGATGTCGATTACGATAGTTTAAGGTTATAGCTCAAACAATTCAATACTTTCATTAGACCGATTGGAATTTGTTTATTCACCGACCCAGATGATGAAAAACATGGTGGTTGCATAATCTATGAATTCACTGCATAAATGTATGTGGTTTATTCATCAGTTCAATATTTTCGATGAAAATGGTAATGAAAATTCACTTATCAAATCACAAGATATAGAAGTAGGTAGTTGTTTATTCAGCAATTAGTTAATTCAATATGAAAAATGTGAAGAAAATTAAATAAATAGTAAATTCATTAACTCTGTTGTGTTGTGAATTATTTGTGATTGGTTAATTAAAATATAGAATAAAAACTTTAAAGTAAAGTTAAATCACTAGGTCAGTGGTTGTTGGTTAATCACCACTTCATATGCGCAGTGGTGATTAACCAAAAAACTAAAATACTTTGAGAAAATCTGAGATTGCCTCTTTTTAATGGAAATTCATAAGTCCCCTTATAATATTTACTGTCAGTAGACAATGTCAACACAGAGAACACAAAAAAAATCAACTTCTATCAAAACACACTATGGCGATGCACACTTTACAAAGCATATGAGTGGACATAGACGATGAACTGATGAACTTCTACATGACTTTTCAACAGGTTTTTCATCTTATAATTTTCCATATCAAAAGCAATTTTTAATTCAACGACAGAAAGGGTTGTTTTCTAAACACAAAGCAGAAAGTGGGTTCAAATCTATGAACTGAGGAAACATTGCATGACTCTTCACTTATTAAATCATTACATGTCGTTTCCTTGTATTATGTGGCTAGTGGATTGATTGCTGTTGTCTTGTTGTTTTCTACACACAAAGCAAAAAGTGGGTTCAAATCTATGAACTGAGGAAACCTCGCATGACTCTTCACTCACTAAATCATTGCATGACGTTTCCTTTTATTATTTGGCTAGTGAATTGATTGAAGAATTCAGCTATAAAATTCATTGGGGACGATATTTCCCGCTGGGAAGATAAGTTAAGAAAATGTATATACATATATGAAATCTAGGTATAAGAAATAATTGTAATGTAGATAAAGTTTATTGAAATAAATCAGTTCAGTTTTAGACTTTAAAGTGTACGGATGTTTTGTTTTCTTTGCTCGTGAGTTTCGGTTTTAAGGGTGTTCAGATTCTTCACCCATGGTATGCCCAACAATAATGTTAGTAGCTGTGTTAAACTGCCTATCAATAGTGAATTTAATGCATACACACACATAGTGTAGTGGCATAAACAAAGAAATGCAACAATAAAGCTAATGCAATGACACAAATAGCCGTACCTTAAGAGAAAGGGTAGGGGAGAGTCGGGTGAATGAAAGATGAAGGTAAATGTATGAAAAATTATGTTTTATCAAAATATATAGTCCAGTCGAATCGTCATTTGACCTTGCGTTGATCCGCATGGTCTGTTTTTTTTTTCATGAATCGATAGGGGCTTACAAAAAAAGCTTAACCCTAGATTTGCACCACCTGACAACTTTTTTTACCAAAGTTATTCGTAAAAACTTACTTTTTGACTTTTTTATGGATTTTTGCAAATATCTCGGCTCCAGTACATTGCACAGTAAAAAATGTAAATAAGTTTTGTTTGTAATAAAATTATCTAGCATGTGGTGTTAAGTTTTTTTTATTTGAACAAATAAGTAAAAAGTTATCGTTAGTTTTAGTAATTTTATTTTGGGTTTTTGACGGTTTTTCATTATTATTTCGAAAAAATCTTATATTTTGGTTAGTTTTTCTTTTGTGTTTTGTCTAGCTGTTGCTATTCCCTACGATCAAATTGAGCTCTTAATTCCAAACGGGAGCCGAGAAATCTATGAATGAACACAGGCAAGTCGGATCCCCTAAAAAATTTATTTTCTGTTTTTTACGAATATCTTGGCTTGAATATATCGCAAAGTAAAAAATGAATACAAATATTACTAACTAGAATATTAGCTATTGTTTAAACAAATAAATATTTTTTTTTAACAAATAAATTAAAATTAACAGCTAGTTTTAGTCAGTTTTTTTTTTCATTTTTTTGTTGAACAAATACTTTTGAGTTATAATTTTGATAAAGGCTTGTGAATCGGCTTAGTTAAAAACTAATTTTTAGTCCTTTTAATTTCTTAAAATTAAAAAAAAAAAAATAGCTCCCTACGGCATACTAGAGCTGAGCAATGATTGAATGAATAAGGCAAGTCATACAAAAAAAACCTTTTCTGCATGATAAATAAATATAACAGTTACTTTATATGTACATTGTCGTATGCGTCAAAGCTGGTATTTCTGATTTTTTGTTGAATTCTCAGGATATTGGCCTAGTAAATAACCTACATTTTTGACCTCGAGCGGCGCGGTGACCGCTTCATGGTCAAAAATCAGAAAAACCACGATTTTTTCGCGCTTTTTTCAGTTATTGATGATTTTAGTCCTAAATAATTAATTTTAAATAAAAGCATTGTTCTACGATTTCAAAGTATCTTAATTTGCTTCATTTTGAGACCAAAACCAACTCTGTGGACCCTATAGTTTCCAAAATACAACAGTTCAAAATTTAGCGATAAAAAAATGTATATAAAAAGTAGTGTTTTCAAACAGTATAATGGCAAATAAAGAATGGTTGAAATAAATTCACAAGCCTTTATCACAAGCCTTTATCAAAATTTTAACTCAAAAGTATTTGTTCGACAAAAAAAAATGATTAAAACTGACTAAAACTAGCTGTTAGTATTTATTTATTTGTTAAAAAAAATATTTATTTGTTTAAACAATAGCTAATATTCTAATTAGTAATATTTTTTTTCATTTTTTACTTTGCGATATACTGAAGCCAAGATATTCGTAAAAAACAGAAAATATCTTTTTTAGGGGGCTCCAACTTGCCTGTGTTCATTCATAGATTTCTCGGTTCCCGTTTGGAATTAAGAGACATTAAGAACACAAAAGAAAAACTCCAAAATATAAGATTTTTTCGAAATAATAATGAAAAACCGTCAAAAAACCAAAAGAAAATTACTAAAACTAACGGTAACTTTTTACTTACTTGTTCAAACAAAAAAAAAACAACACCACATGCTAGATAATTTTATTACAAACAAAACAAAAAGATATTTGCAAAAATCCAAAAAAAAGTCAAAAAGGACGTTTTTACGAATAACTTTGGTAAAAAAAGTTGTCAGGTGGTGCAAATCTAGGGTTAAGCTTTTCTTGTAAACCCCTATCGGTTCATGAAAAAAAATAGACCGTGCGGATCAACGCAAGGTCAAGCCCTTTTTTACGACGTTTCGACTGGACTAATAGTTATCATTCACTATTTACCAAAATATTAATGAGAGGAAGTCATCCACCAGCAAAAATCATGAAGAAAGCGTGAAGTGTCAAACAAGCACTCCAGTAAAAGCGTGAAAACGAAAAAACGATCCGGTAAAGGCGCGAACGACAAGAAAGCGTGCCTAAAGTAAAAACTGATTGTACTGATACTAGTGCCTTCCCCCCACCAGAGATAAGGGGTCCTAGCCTAAATCAATATAATCGCTCAGGAAGTAAGTTGTTAAGCCGGTTAAAAGCCGAGATAAGCCGGTTAAGAGTCGTGATAGCCAGTGGAAACGCTTTTTATAAGCCGGTTCAAAGCCGTGATAAGCCGGTTAAGAGCCGTGAAAAGCCGGTTAAAAGCCGTGAAAATTCGGTTAAAATCCGTGATAAGCTGGTTAAGAGCCGTGATAAGCCGGTTAAAAGCCGTGATAAGGCGGTTGAAAGCCGTGATAAGCCGGTTGAAAGCCGTGATAAGTCGGTTAAGAGCTGTTATAAGCCAGTGGAAACGCTGTTGAAAAGCCGGTTAGAAACCGTGATAAGCCGGTTAAGAGCCGTGATAAGCCAGTAGAAATGCTTTTGATAAGCCGGTTAAGAGCCGCGATAAGCCAGTGGAAACGCTGTTGATAAGCCGGATAAAAGCCGTGATAAGCCAGTGGAAACGCTTTTGATAAGCCGGTTAAAAGTCGCGATAAGCCGGTTAAGAGCCGTGATAGCCAGTGGAAACGCTGTTGATAAGCCGCGGTAAAAGGTGCTAATTACCTTACAAAGAACCCGATCCAGAACGAGCCAGAAGTCTTGCCTGAAGACCCAAAGACCGACAAGTCAGAGAGCAGTAAACCAAAACCGTCCTAAAGTGTCGAGAAACGAGGTTGGACCTTAAACCTAACAGAGGTGGTGAAACCCAGAATTACATCAACAATAAGAGCAGCTATTCAAGAAAATTGTAAAACACAACATCATACAAATAAACTTTTTTATTTCTTTACACACAACTAAATATTAAAAACCTTTTTTTTTTTGCGAAGTTATAAAGATTAATAATGGAAGATCTTTTGAAAACTAAAGTTTTAGTGTACCTCCTTAAGTTAGACCCTGGAATCCGACGAGTTTACCTCAGCCTTTGAAACCAAGGTACATCACAACCGATTTTCTTAAATCTCGTTTTAGGACTTTAGAGGCCATTGTACAACAAGGGAATTCGGTCTTACAGTCCAAGGCAGTAACAAAACCCCAAGTTACAGCCAAGGCATTTCATGCAAAAATGCAACCAAAACAGCAATGCAACACACAACGGTACCAATGTCAAATTTGTAAACAAGGACAACACTTTTTGATGAAATGTCGGCGTTTTTTGGGTTTGGAGTCTGCCCAAAAACAATTAGCTGTACTTCAGGTTCGAGTTTGTGAGAAGGGTAAAATCTGGAGATGGTAGATTTGTGGATCTACGATCCCTAATTGACCCAGGCTCAGATGCTACTTGTATTTCTGAATCTGCAGCAAGGTTTTTAAATTTAACAAGACATCGAACACTTGTAAAAGTATCAGGGTTAGGGAAGGGCACCAGTCAAAACTACGTTGATATAATATTTTCTTCGAAGCATTCGACGTTTGAAGGCGCAACCAAGGCGTTCATCTTTAAGTCGTTGACTGGCCTTCTTCCAGCCCACAAAATGATACACATCACATGAGATCACCTAAATTATTTGCAGTCAACATACCCTAACTTTCATATTCCCACTCCAGTCGATATACTTTTTGGCTCAGATGTTTAACCTGAAATTATTTTGCCGAATATAATCCGCAGTGAGCAAAAATTGTCCCTTTTGCTCAGAACACTCACCCGGGGTGGATTATATTAAGCTAAATGCCTGGGGTAACACCGAAAAACATTTGCAGTTTTTTTTTAACACATCGATCTCTATACGAAAATCCGAAAATTTTGAGAGATGGGGCAAACTCCTTTCGTGATTCAACCATCAGAAGAAGATGTCGCCTGTGAGAAGTATTTTTCAAAAACAACAAAAAGTCTACCAGACGGACTGTATGAAGTCGGACTTCCGTTCAAAGAAGGACTTTATCCTGAAGTTTTATCAAGTAAGGAAAATGCAGTCAGGCGCTTTTCATCTCTGGAACGAAGATTGGAAAAGGTGGTATAAGAGGAATATCTGGATGACCCGATTTTAAAACTCACCTTTTCATTACTTTCTTCCCCATCACGCAGTTTTCAAAGAGTCCAGCACAACCACAAAATTATGAGTCGTCTTTGATGCAACCAACACCTGATGATCGGCCCCAAATTGCAACAAAACATTGTCGATATAATATTAAAATGTCGAATGTATCAATTCACCATAACACCTGATATAGAGAAAATGTACTGCCAAATTCTCGCACAAGATGCGGATCGTTATTAGTAGCTTATCCTTTGGAGAGAAAACTTGGATCAACCTATTAAAGTCTTCAAACTCAAGACTGTCACTTTTGCCACGGGTTGTGTGCCTTATTTGGCCATCCGCGTCTTACACAAAGTTGCTGAAGATGAAGCTGAAAATTATCCAAAAGGATCTATCGCAGAGGAGAGGAGGTGTATAAAGACGATTTTATCAGTGGAGGTGATTCCATCGACGAAACTCGAATAAAGAAACCTGCACGCTGCGGGCTTCAGCAGGGCTTAAACTTCGAAAGTGGACATCATGCCGACTCGCATGTCATCGCATACACACCTATTTGTGCTCTGTGTAGTTGAAGTGATAGTCCCCTGTGCAAAAATAAATAGTCCCTTTTTTTTGTTTAAAACCCATTCCATATTCAATAAAATAAAAAAACCAATAGTATTCAATAAATTCGCTACGCGCCATGTAATTAACAAACAAAAAAAAAAGTGCAATAGAAACAAATAAAACATCAATAGAAAAAAACAAGGTACAATAAAACAAATCATTGTAATAGAATACTTACAAAAAAAAAAAGGCAATAGCCTTTTACATACCTACACAAACCACCAACCCTACCCATTACAAGGCGCGCATCTTTAAAAAAAAAATTGCCTATACACAAAAAAAGAAAAAAATATCATGAACAAACCAATATGCAACGAGTGATAAACTTCTTTTTTCCTCCTCCTTCTCCTCTCACAGTTACGTTAATTTGATCGTTTATGTACTGTGTGTGAAGCTTCCCACACAGTGCATGCATCGAGCAAGTTTGTCTGACGTCAGATAGATAGTTGTTATATTTTTCTAGTTTAGCAGGGTTCGGATCAGTACTATTTGTCACTAAGGCATAACACTAGCGACAAGTTGTACTGAAAAGCTCCAATTGGGAACTAGAATTAAATACTCAACTTAGGTAATTGTCTGACTTGTGTTTTCGTTAGCTTGGAGTATCGAAATGGTTGGTAGTTTTAGAGTCGATTTTAGCAACAGTCGTGGGCTTAGAAGGAATTTGTATGCCGCATATGTTCACACTGCGAAAAACAGGCCACCTGTTTTGGCACTGAGTGAAACTCAGATAGGTGAAGATTCTGATCATTCGGAATTTAATCTATTTGGGTATAACTTGATGCCATTATTCTTTTCCCGTCATGGTCTTGCCGTTTACATAAGAAATGATGTTGCGTACCAACTTCAACTACAATATGGTTTGTGTTCTAACACAAACTTTAACTTCATGTGGCTAAAATTTACGTTAAATAAGCACATCATTCATACTTGTTTTCTTTATCAAAGTCCTAATCTGGACAGAAATTCAACTTGTAACGAATTTGATGCTCTGTCTGACTCCATTCAAAGAATTGTTGCCCATTACACTCACACTGAAATCGTCATTGCGGGCGATTTCAATGTACAAATTTTAGTTGGCTTCGCTTTTCGGGTCAGACAACACCCGAAGGAAGGTATGTGGAGCTCTTTGCTGAGTTGAATTATCTAACTCAGCTTGTTGACGAGCCAACTCGAATACCGGACGTTAAAGGTCAATCCGCCAACACTCTTGACTTGTTTCTTACATCTTACCCTGATAAATACACTATTAGTGTATTATCGCCTCTAGGCTCGTCAGAGCATTGTGTCATATCTGCTAATTTCTCGTGACAACAAAACGCAGTTAAAGAGAAAGCACCAACGAGAACCGTTTGGCAATATGAGAAAGCCAACTGGGACGGTCTCAACGGTTTCTTCAGTAAGTTTAACTGGTCAACTTTACGCTGGGCGAAGAAGATTCTGGCTAAATTGGAAGCTAAGGATAAACCCGCAGCCAAATCGAAGCAAGCAGAAAAAAGGCCAAACAAAGACACGAAAAAAGACACGAAAAAAGACGCGAAAGAAGACCAGGGTGCCCTACCCTCCAAAATGACGAAAGTCAGCAACCCACAAGTGAGACCGGAAGGATCAATCTTCAGCGGTCCAAAGCACATAAGGGTCGATAACGCTGGCCCAATTAGTCAAAGAAAAGGCAACAAGCACAACGACTCGACTCCCCCTCCAACCTCAGTCAATAAAAAGCCTAAGATGGCAAAAAATGCAGGCACTTTGGTTGATGTGATAAAAGAGAGCCTTCAGGTGGCCGTTATCAACGAGGGGAGCTCCGAAAAGCGGCTTAGCGATGAGCAGTGGGCTCAAGTGGAAGAGGAACTTCTCGACCGTGTAAACGACGAGGTGATTTCCTCTACCAGCACGCTGCCAAGATTCGGACCAATGTCGACGTTTAAGGGGTTTAAAATTCTGACCTGCCGTGATGAATATACCCTTAACTGGCTCCCCAAGTAACATTGTTGGAGCTAGTTGAAGTAAAACTCATCTTCTACAGCTCTAATATAGTGTAATCTAAGGCTATAGCTCTGTAAGAGTTTATAATACTGCTCTCTTTATTTCTTTTAAAAATTGTGCTCTATAACAGAAGTTCTGGAATGGTTTCAGCTCTAACAACTAATAACGTCTCAAGATTCAAAAATATGCTCCTTACTGGAGTTTATAACATTAAAAATAGAGCATTGTCTAAATATCAGCGCTCAACGAGTTATTGTAGAGCTTTCAACAACACATTGACAAAATATTAACGCATGCGCCTACCAAAACGTCGAAACATAGCTCTAATAGAACCACACAAAAAGTGCGTAGAGAGCTGAATATTAATACTTTCACACAAATGGTACATAATAAAAATATTACTCATGCGCATTGTAAAGTGTCAAAAAAAAAAAAAACATTTACAGAGCTATTGTAAAACCACCACTGATTTTGTGGGGTGTTACAAACTTATATAAATTCAACAAAATTAATTCAAGAAAAAACAAAAATGAAAAAATAACCATGAGTCGAAAATAAATAAAGCCGTGTTTTTTGAGAGAGTGACTAGCAACTAAGTAAAAGTTTTACACGTAAATATTTTGCTGAGTTGCTATTCACTTTCTCAAAAAACACGGCGTAAATTAATTTCCCTATAAAAGGGCCTTAGAGAAGTAAGTTTTATTAATTACAATTATTTATTAATTTTTTCTTTTCCCTGAGAAAGCTTTAAAACTTATCGAAATTTAACTAAAGCTGAATCACAAAAAAAAAACTTGCTCGTTAAGTTCAAAGTGCATCTCAGGGACACCTACTCTTTAAATAAAAATATACTAGGTATTTGCTGTGCAGAATATTCACTTTTTTTATTTTCTAAAACACCCTATTTTATATAAAGCACTGAAAGCAAATCTGTCAAGTTGTGGCTACTAGCTCTGAAATAATGCTATTACAGCTCTGAAGCGCTATTGCAGCTCTATGGAAAAGAAACTTTTACCCTAATAACAATATGGCGATGAAAAGAAAAATGATTCGAATAACCAATTTTGTTCTCAATTTTGAAAAAGAAAAGGTCTCCTTTTTCGATTAAAAAACACAACACATTTTTTAATTTTTAAACAAAATATTTTATTAATAATTGACAATAGTTCTCAAGATTTTTTTTTTTTTGTTTAGATTAAAATTTTTCAAAATCTCAGCGTAATATTTATAATTCCGGAAGCGCGTTGTAATTTCGCGAAGTACCTTCAATACATTTGTGATAAAACAAAGCGCGCACTTAAATTTCACAATTATTTTACTGAAAAATATAATAATTCCCTTATTCTGTTCGAATATAAAAAAATAACTTATCTTGTTGACATTACGCACTTAATAAAGTTTTACAATACATATAAATACTTCAAATAAAATAATCCATCACACAAACATAAAATATGTTCTGCAACTATTATATACTATTCTTCGATTGTATTATGCACACTTATACCAACAAAAAGCTGTCAAAGGTGCTCCTTAGTGGATCCAAAATGCATAATTAAAGAGCTTAAAATCTACTAAGTCCCTGAAAACGAGCTGATTACGAACAGAAATTTGCTCTAAATGTCGAAGAATTCCCTGCTCTAAAATTACTCTAAATGCGCAACTAAAGCTAATTTTCGAAGTGACGAGCTTTAAGACTTGCTCTGGAAGTGCTGTTAGAGCATTTGAACAGCTAAATTTGCTTCTTGGGTCAAGACTAAAATAAGTACTTGTAGGGGCAACACTAAAAGTTACTTTCAAAAACGACCTCCCTACCAGACCCAAAGTCCGAATCAATATTCCGGGCCCTCGTATGACGAAGGAAAGGCTTGAGGGCTTCTTACGAAGACTCAACCCTGACTTTCCGAATGCAGATTGGCAAGTCTTGGAGATGAAAGAGCCTACGAAAACAGGCCAAGAAGCCATCGTCATATTCAACCATGAGACAATGGCCCTACTTCCAGCGAGAGGATACAAGCTATGCATTGGCATAAACGTGGTAAGGGTGCGACCGGTAACGGTATTTCAAAAATGGGCCTAAAGGAGGTAACTATCGAACTTGTATAGTGGCGAAAAAAAAACATGAATCTTTTCCTCTTATCTCACTACTCTAGCACAGATATGACGACGGTGAAGTACGAAAGAAAAGGGGCCCCGCTCCTGATCCTAGCCTCCGTTTACATGCCAGGTGACGAACCGGGCCCTCCACCGTCAAAAGACTTTGATGACCTGGTAACAGCGGCAGGTAAGAATGGTTGGGATCTCTTAGCTGGCTGTGACACAAATGCTCATCATCTGCAATGGGGCAGCACGGACACAAACCAAAGAGGTGAGTCACTTTTTGAATATATTATTAAAAACAATATGTTGATCCTAAACAGTGGTAATGAACCACCTTCATTACCAGGAACAGAAGAGAAGTGCTCGATGTGACACTTTCCACTAATTCAGATTCCATTGCAATCAGTAAGTGGAAAGTCTCAAGTAATGTAACGTTTTCAGACAAAAGAATGATATCATTCCAAATAGAGCACAAAACAGACAATCCTAAGCCTTATAGAAACCCCTGGAAAACTAACTGGGAATCCTACAACATAACATTGGCCTCACTCTTGGGCCGATATTGTAGTCAACCAATCTTGAACAGCTCAGACATTGAAAACCAAGTTAATCAACTTACGCTAGACATACACAATGCCTACGAAAGTTCCTGCCCCTTAACCAAAAGAAGAGGCAAGGTCAACCCTGTATGGTGGTCAAACGAGCTGTCTGTTCTCCGGAAAAACTCTAGGAGGGAGGAGGAATACAAAAACAGAACTACCTACGCAAAAAGAGCAGCCTGTCTTTTGTACAGACATTGAGTCCACAAATGATTCTGCTAGGCTAAGAAAAGTCATGTCAAAAGTTCTTAATCCTCCAGGCTTCTCAAAAAGAACAGATAAAACCTGGACAGACTCATGCTCTGAGACTTTAGAGTCACTAATGAGCACTCACTTCCCAGGATGTGTCACCGACACATCTCCTGAGAACAGAGGCCCGGACATAAAAGAAAACTCTAATATTGGTTACCTAATTAGAGCTAGTAGGAAGGTAGATTGAGCCATAGACTCCTTTTCAGCATACAAGTCTGCAGGGCCTGATGGAATAGTTCCAATTATGCTCCAAAGCCCTAAAGACATAATTGTTCTAATTCTGGTGGAAATTTATAGAGGCTGGTTAAACATCACCTACATTCCCTCTAGTTGGAGAGAAGTCAATGTCATTTTCATTCCGAAAGCTGTCAAGCCCACTTACACTGAAAGACTTCAGACCAATAAGCCTATCTCCCTTTCTTCTCAAGACTTATAGAAACGCACATTCGCCTAAAACTAAATGATGGAGTTCTCTCACAGGCCCAACATGCATATATGAAGGGCAAATCTGTTGAGACCGCTCTTCATGAGGTGGTCTGCACGATTGAAAAATCAATCCATTTCAAAGAATTTACTCTGGGAGCTTTCCTTGACATAGAAAGGGCCTTCAATCATGTCAAACATTTTGCAATGCGGCAAGCCCTTGACTCTATAGGCATCGATCCGATGCTGTCAAACTGTATTGACTCCATGCTTCAAACGAGACTCGTAAACGCAGAAATGGGTGATACCAACCTAAAAGTTAGGACGTGTAGGGGCACTCCACAAGGCGTGGTCTTGTCACCCCTGCTTTGGCTTTTGGTCGTTAACCGGATCTTGGTTAAACTTCATATAAGTGGTGTCAAAGTCGTTGCGTACACTGATGACATCGTGATCATGGTCTCACGGAAATTTCGCTCAACGAGCTCAGTAATTGGGCTAGTAGCTGTGGACTTAATGTCAACCCACTCAAGACAGAACTGGTTTTATTTACGAGAAAACGAAACATTCCAAATTTAATCCCTCCCACCATAAATGGGACTTCTTTACATATCACATATGATCGTAAACTAAACTGGCAGGAAAACATTAAAGAAAGAGAGAAAAAAGCCTCAATAGCATTCTATACTTGTAGTAGAATTTTTGGTAAAAGATGGGGTCCCAGCCCCAAAACCATTCATTGGATGTATTCAGGCATAATAAGGCCTATCTTGACATACGCATGTCTGGTTTGATGGCCAGCCTTAGACAAGGCAACCATTCTCAAAACCATGACTAAAATCCAAAGACTAGCGTGTTTTGGCACAACCAGTGCCATGAGAACAACACCGACCGCAGCCCTAGAAACTTTCCTCTTACTCGCCCCAATTGACCTTTTCACGAAGGAAATGGCGGCCAATAGTGCTTTGCGACTAAGACAGTGCAATAACTGGAAAAGGGGTGTTTTTGGTCATAGAACGATTATGAACTTTACTAATATAGACATTCAGACAGACTATATGATACCACACATTGATTTCAAACCGGTGGCCTGAATAGATATCCCTACAATAGATGTCTGGACGGAAAACCGGGTCATAAACACAAATCATGTGTCGGCTTTCACGGATGGTTCCAAGACGGGCGAAGGGGTAGGGTCAGGTAGATCGATAAAGCTTCCAAACTTCTGCAGTGTCTTCCAAGCGGAGGTATTTGCAGTTTATGAGGCAGAAAAGCATTTTGCCACATGTGAACTAGTAAACAAGAACATTAACATTTTCATAGATAGCCAGGTGGCCATCAAAGCCATCTACTCAGTTGTCACAAAGTCAAAACTAGTGGAATGTTGTCGCAAAGAGTTGAGATTACTTAGCGCAACAAACACAGTTACCCTACGTTAGGTCCCAGGACACTGTGACATACATGGCAATGAAAAGGCAGACGAATTGGCGAAGCACGGGTCATCCTCTGATCCGATCCAAACTAAATCGTCAGTACTTATGCCACTGGGGCTAGAAAAAAAACAGAATTGACCAAAGTCCTCGAAGCCACCAATGATAGGTGGTCACAGATTGACACGTGTCGGGTTTCGAGAAATCTTTGGCCAGATTTTTCTAGGAAAAAAACTGAATACTTACTATCGCTAAGCAGCCTCAACTATCACTATTGGTTGGAATCCTAACTGGTCACAATTCAATGGGAACCCACTTAAACAGAATGGGGATCATCGCATCCGACCTCTGTAGAGGGTGTCAAGATAAAGAGGCGGAAGAGGGCTCATTTCATTTCCTTTACGAATGCCCTAGCCTAGCTAGAACAAGAAAAACAGCCCTCGGAGAATACTTTTTCGACGAACTGGGCAACATCTCGTCTCGGCCACTGAAGAACACCCTGAAATTCATTCAGATTTCGGGATGGTTCAGGGAGGCACCCTTTACCTAATCTTCCACTAACTCCTGTCCTTACCGTTCCCTCTTCATTCCTCTTCGCAAATCCTGAGAGCGCAATGGATCCATTGAGATCCGAGTAAGGTGTTTCGGCTTACCGAATCATCACCCCTTATAACCTAACCTAACTTAACTGGTCACTATGCCTCCTCGATAGTAACGTAGACGCCAGTGCAGATATGATCACAAATTTAATTCTTTGTGATATGAGAAATTTTATCTCGAATAGGGTAAAATCTATCAAACCCAAAGAAAACTCATGGTTTGATTCGAGCTGTAAAGAGGTTACTAGGGTCAGAGAAGTAAGTTTACGTACTTACGAAGACAACCCTACTGAGGATAACCGGAAAAAGTTAGTTAGTTAGTTAGAAAAGCCAGGAAGACCTTTAACGGCCATATTCGAAAAACAAAATGTTTGCATGACCAAAAATTAAGGCAAAAATACTAGAATGTCCACATAGTAGTAAAAATTTCTGGTCATTTGCAAAGAACATACGAAATGCTACTTCGTCGTCGGTTCCAACACTCGTCTTCAATGATACTCCTTTTGTCAGCTCGCAAGATAAAGCCAATTTGCTTGCAGCGCAGTTTGCTGTTGATTCGACGCTGCCAGAAAGTGTTATGACTCCTCCTGTACTTGAGAGCGTAAATGATTCTATGGGACAAATCTTCTTTCGCACTCGTGCAGTTGCTAAATTTCTAAAAGATCTCGACATTCACAAATCCGCTGGCCCGGATAGTATCCCTCCCATCGCTCTGAAGCGGTGTTCTTCAACGCTGGCAAAACCACTGCGTAAGCTTTTCCATCTGTCCTGTTCTACTGGTCTCTTTCCGAGTGGATGGAAAACAGCATTTGTCCAGCCTGTCCCTAAAAAAGGAGTATCTTCTTCACCCTCTTACTATCGTCCAATTGCACTTACGTCCCTTCTTTCCAAGGTCATGGAAACGCTGATCAATTATCAACTCAAGAAATATCTCGAAGAACGAAAGCTTCTTAATGACCGGCAGTACGGCTTTCGAAGCAATAGGTCCACTGGTGATCTGATGGTGATGATCTCACTAAACAGTGGAACAAATCTTTGCATCGTTTTGGAGAAAGTAAGATTATTGCACTTGATATTTCAAAATCGTTTGATAGAGTTTGGCATCAAGCTCTCTTATCGAAAATGCGCGTATTTGGTATCGATGAATCTCTTCTTCGTTGGATTAGAAATTACCTTTCGGAAAATATACACATAAACCTACCCATTTCAAAAACCAAGGTGGCTCCATTGAAAACTGTGAGCCTTCCGCGACTTGAACTTTGTAGAGCTGCATTACTTGTGTCTCTGCTGAGCTACACAAAAGATGTTTTTAATTACCCCGACACCGAAATGTATATCTGGTCAGATTCAACGATTACGTTGGCTTGGATAAGACCACAACCGTCAAAATGGACGACATTCGTTTCCGAGTTGCGTAAATTCAACGGCTGAAAAAGCTGTTATATATGGAAACATATCCCAACGGATTACAACCCAGCTGATCTAGCATCCAGAGGCATCTCAATATCAACACTCGGAACACAAGAACTATGGTGAATCGGACCTTCATTCTTGCGAGAGAAATGGCATTTTGAAGTTCCCGAACAACCATCTACACTGGACACTGAAGAAGAGAAACGAGCAAAGAACGGGCAATGATCCTTTGCAAACTATGATGCAGCAGATGATGACATCAACAAAAGTATATTCCGATGTTCAGGACTCTCAAAAACCATCAGGGCAATTGCTTTTTGTTGTCGCTTCAAAAGCTATGGTCTTGTACAAAAAAGGAAAACAACAAGAGTCTCTGGAAAACTAGGACCAGAGGAACTGCAATGTGCAGCCTTATTTGTACACAAAGCTGTACAAAGACTAATGTTCACCGAAGAACTGGATGAATACGAGAGTAAAGATACAACTTCAAAATCCTTGCTATCACTCAACGCTTTCATCGACGGTAATGGTATCCTACGCGTTGGTGGTCGCCTGCAAAACACTCTACTGCCGTACTACCAGCAGCATCCGATCATCCTGAAACCCAATCACAATTTTTCTGAGCTTGTGATGCGAGATGGTCACAACAACATCCTGCACGGAGGAAATCAACAAACTACAGCATACATCCGTATGTCTTACTGACATAAATGCCCAATATGCTACAGATACCAAAAAATTAATTTGCAGCAACTCGTGGGAAGCCTTCCAGCACCACGAGTACTAATCTCCAGACCATTCATCCACACTGAAATAGATTATGTCGGACCTATAGAATTAAAGGCATATAAAGGAAGAGAAGCTAAAACCTTCAGAGGCTATTTTGCTGTTTTTATTTGTCTGCCTACAAAGGCTATTCATTGGGAGACAGTGTCAGATATGACAAAACAATCTTTTTTGGCAGCTTTTTGTCGCTTCACGGCCCAGCGAGGTCTTTGTGCTAAACTCTATAGCAACTTCGGCACAAATTTTGTTGGAGCTAACAGAGAATTAGCCAAGATGCTAGAGCAAGCTAAACACGATTGGCAAGAAATTGTTGAAACTCTATCCAATTCAGGAATCGACTGGAATTTTATTCCTCTTGCTTCTCACTTTGGTGGTCTCTGGGAAGCAGGAGTAAAATCCGTGAAACATCATCTTAAACGCACGATACGAGATGAGAGGTTAACTTTCGAGGAGCTCTGCACACTTCTCACACAAATTGAAGCATGCTTGAACTCTAAACCCCGCCCGCTATCAGAAAATATAGATGACTTAGATGTCTTAACTCCAGGACACTTCTTGATTGGAGAACCTCTGCTGTCAGTTCCTCAAGGAAGCATATCAACTCCAAAACATTTGAGTTACCTAGACAGATGGCCGAGGATTCACATGTTCGTCGACTCCTTCTGGCGAAAATGGAACGGACAATATCTTTCGCGCCTACAACAGAGGCCTAAATGGAGAAGGAAAGAAGCTGAATCCAAAATCGGAGGGTTAGTCTTAGTTAGAGGCGAAAGACTTCCACAATGGTTATTCCCAATGGTTCCCAATGGTTATAAGCCAGAATCAGTGAAACACATCCCGGAAGCGATGGACTAATCTGAGTTGTAACTCTTAAAACGCAAACCGTAACAATGAAACTTCCTATCACAAAGATATAATGAGCATTACTTGACTCTGGCTCTCAAATAAATTTCATTAATTAAGAGCTTGCACAAAGGTTAAAGGTTCGCAAGGAAGAAAAGGCAATAAATTTACTTTCATTGGAAAGGCAAGTAGCACTGTTAACAAAAAGGTACATGCGGTAGTCAAATCAAGATTTAATGATAATTCGTTTTCTGCTGATTACTGGGTTATGAACTCAATATCGTCTTATCAACCGGATCATGCAATAAGTACTTCGAATTGGAAAAGCCACAGAAAATTGACCTACTAATTGGAGGAGAAACTTTTTTTTGAATTATTGTCAGTAGGTCAAATTAAGCAAGGTCCCGAGTATGCAACCATTAAAAAAACACTTCTCGGTTGGATCATATCTAAAAAATGTTCCAGAAATAAAAATTCAAATACCAGACAATGTAATTTGGTATGCCAGTCTGAAGAATTATTAGAGATTATTGCCCAGAAATTTTGGTTGTTGGAAGAAATTCCTGGAGAAACTTAAAAATTTCTAACGCCGGAACAACAATCATGTAAAAACATTTCATCGAAAATACTCAACTTTTGTCTACAGCTCGTTTTGAGGTTAAACTACCGTTTAAGTCTTTTGTGAACTCGCTTGGATCTCCGTTTGAAACTGCCAAACGTCGGTTTCTCGCACTTGAGCGAAAACTATCCAAAAATAGCGATTTAAAAGCCATGTACATGGATTTCATGAAGGAATATATTTCGTTGGGACATATGTCACCAACAAATAACTAAATCCCAAAAAGCTCGCACTATTTCATTCCACATCAGCCTCGTTATTTTTTCTGACTCCAAACAAATTTAATTATTCCTGTTTTTTTTTTTCAATAATATAAATACAAATTTCACTGCATAGCAATTTTTTAGACGAATATAAAACTCTTCACGTTGTAACGTATTGATTTCTATATTTCAATCAATTTTTTTGATCGGCTGTGGGAGTGGGCGCTTAAGCCCCTGACGCCACACTCTTGGATCCGCACTGTACAAAATGTATATCGCAAGTAAAAATCAGCTTTGATAAAATTACTTTATTTTGCAACATTTGTATTCACCTAGTTCTTAACTTCAATAAAAGATTCAAATTTAGCGACGACTTAAGGACTAAAGTAAAATGGGCTCTCATTAATAAACCATACATGTTATGTTTCATATTTTAAATTCCATACCATGTAATGAAAACGATCAATACGTAGGGTCCAATAAAATATTGAAGAAATACCACGTATGGTTTATTATTTAGAGTACTTACTTTTATGGTCCCTTTTTTATGTGTGAGGTTGGGTCTTAGCATGAAAGCGTCTCAGAAATCATGGCTATAACAAGGTACCATAGGTACAGAAATCACAACTATTTAAGTTTTTGACCAGGACCTCGGCTCTTACAAATAGGCCTTCATCTATCAAGGATGAACTCCCTACTCTCCAACTGCCTTAATAACACAGGAAAGATAGATTTTTCTGTGGGACGAAATATCTATAGGTCGGCTAAATTTTGTATACCTGAAAGAGGGCTATTAGAAAAGCGAAAGCCCTATATTTCGGGAAGCCGCGCCGCCCGCGCCATACCCACCCCTGAGCCATTTTGGAAAACTCAAATTCATCTACTACATCTCCTAAAATGTTGATAGGCAATGAAACCATCTTTTGTTCATTCACATTTTTTTTTTCGGTGGGGAAATATTTTCAATGTTATGTCTTTTTATTTCTTTTTTTTTTTTTTAACATTTCAACGTTTTTGTCGTTCCCGAAGAAACTCACATGAATTACTTATTATAAAAAAAAATTTTAGAACACTAAATTCCAAACATTTTGATATATTTTCTCATTCCTTTATAATAAGGTCGTTAAGGGAGCCAACCTTGAACTTCATTCTGACGGGATGAGCTTTGGTACACTATTGGTCCATACCGTTCTGACCATGTTTTAACATGAAATTTCGCATAAATTAGCCTATAAATCGGGAACCAGACATCGGTTGATGTCGCGGAGTATCTCGTTGGTTTAAGAATACTTAAAGCCATAGGAATATGTTAATTTTTTAAACCTCGCCCAGCCTTGTACGCTGGGGGAGCAAAATACCCTCGGCGGATAAGGGTTTTTATTTGTCAGATAATAATGGTTATAAAATGAATATTCATAAGATTTTAAGATGAGTGTCGATGTAGAATTTCATACTTAACAGCATATCCGGAGTTCATTTTTTTCCATGTATTAGTTTTTTGTATAATCGCTTTCAAAATGGGGGGAGGGGAAGGTGGAAGTATATCAAACCACTATATATTTGTCTTGGTATAATCTTAGCACATGGCACATGGCACATGACCTTAGGGTAATTTTTAATGTCCAATCTTATGCAATCAAAATAAATTCAATATAATTTCCGTAAAAAAAGTTATAACCTTTTTATAAAATGATGACTAAATTTTCAGGGAAACGAGCACAACATTACCAAATTTCAATGGTATGTTGATGAAACTTGGCACACATGTCTCATTTGTCGTAAGAAATAAGAATCAAAAGAGTACATACAAATATCAGGGGCGAAAAGGTGTTTTTTTGAGTGAAAGGAAAAAGTTTATTACTTTTACCAGTAAACCCCTCCCAAAACTGGTATGTTGTTGAAAGTTGGTAGAAATGTTTTATTTCTTGTTAGAACCAAGACTCAAGAGGATACGTGCAAATATATTGCTTCCAGGGGTGTTTTTTTAAGGCGGAAAGAAAATATGGGTTATAAACCCATGTACATGTAATCGGGGTACATATATTCAATATGGTACATGATTTTAAAGTATTTTTTAACGCTGAATCTAATTTAAGTAAAATTAAGACGATACAATCACCATTAAGAAAGTAATCGTCGTTTAATGGAAAAATTAATGTATTTTTTGAGTAGAGCAGATAAAACATTGTCCCTCAAAAACCACCTTTAACAATAGATATTTGATTTTTTCTTTTTTATTCTTGGTAACAATAAAAAACAAAACATTCCTACCAATTTTTATCAACGTACTAGTACTGCGGGGGGTTACGGGGCATAGTTTTACACTTTTCCCTTTCACTCAAAAAAACACCCTTTCATCCCAGATATTTTTATGGGCTCTTTTCATTTTTATTTATTACGACAAATGAGACATGTGTGCCAAGTTTCATCACCATAACATTAAAATTTGGTAATGTTGTGTTCGTTTAACTGAAAATTTAGTCATCATTTTATAAAAAGGTTATAACTTTTTCTAGAGAAAGTATATTGAATTTACTTTGATTGCATAAGATTTTGCATTATAAATTACCCTAAGGTCATGTGCCATATGCTTAGATTATACCAAGACAAATATATAGTGGTATCAAACCAACTTCAACCTTACCCTCCCCCATTTTGAAAGCGATTACACAAAAAAATAATGCATGGATAAAAATGGACTTCGGATATGCTGTAGAGTATGAAATTCTACGTCGACGGCTATCTAAAAATTTAATGAATATTCATTTTATAACCATTATTTTCTGACAAATAAAAACCCTTGGCAGCTAAGGGTATCCCACCGCGTACAAGGGCGGGGGAGGGGTCAAAAAATATATTCCTATGGCTTCAAAAACATATTCCTATGGCTTCAAGTATTCTTAATCCAACGAGATATTTCACGACATCAACCGATGTCTGGTTCCCGATTTATAGGCTAATTTATGTGAAATTTCGTGTTAAAACATCTTCAGAAGGCAACCCTTATATCTCCGGCCTGCCAGTGTTGACACCGTGGAAACACTTCTTAATAGTAAACTTAGAATGTGGACTATTAGTGTACCAAAGCTCATCCCGTCAGAATGAAGTGCAAGGTTTGACCTAAAATATGGCCTTAACGCCCTAGCTAATAAGTAGTATAGTTCTAATATAAGTCATATATTTGTAGTTCTATAAGTACCATAATTAAATGTATCTTTGAGAACAATTTGTTTTATCGTATTTACCACGCGAAAATAAAAGTCTTCTATATATATTTCTTCAATGCTACAATTTTATATAAAATCTCCTTTTTGTAGGTGTATGGTGATAAGGATGGGGATGGGTTTTACTGGGGGGAGCTACGAGGTAGACGAGGATATGTACCCCACAATATGGTTACGGAAGTAGATGAAAATCAAACTAATATAGGAGCGTCTGGTTCAGGGCCTGCTATAGCACCAATTGCAACTACAAATCAAAGCATGCGCAATGTAAGCAGAGATCGATGGGGTGATATCTACGCAAATACATCTGTTAAGCGAATGATCGCACTATACGACTATGATCCACAGGAACTAAGCCCAAATGTTGATGCGGAAGTAAGTTTTTAGTTTAATTTGATGTGACTTATGTATAATATTCGGTCTGTTTGTCTATGCGTCTGTTTGCCATTTTTTGTTTAAATTCGTTTTATAATTTTCATTCAAAGCTAGGGCTGGCCACGAGACGAGGGCTGGCATGACGAGACCGAGACGAAACTTGACAAGACTGGCTTTTAAGCAACCAAGACGAGACTGTATATTTGGACCAAAATTTACAGAGAGTCTAATAAATTAAAAAATCCAATTTCAGTCAAATATTTATTTTCTTTTGCACGTATTCAAACTATAATCGAAAATATTTCGTTCCAAAATCAACAGGTTGTCCCGAAATCGTATTTTTGGGAGACGTGACCGAGACGAGACTTATTTACAAGAGAGCGACACGAGACCGAGACGAGACTGAAAATTTTCGATTTTAACGAGACCGAGACAAGACTTACAAAAGTTTCGCAGAGTCTCGTCCTTAAGATAGATAAAAATTCATAAAACCTAACTGAATTATTGTATCAATACCCATGAATAGGCACGACGCGACATCAGGGGTTATTCTTCTGAATCTGAATATGTGAAAAGACATGTAAGAAAAAATTATTGTTATTATTTAAATGTTAAATGAAGTATTAAAGCAGGCTTGTGTATGTCCAATTTATTTGTTAAGAATATTAGGTAACCTTAGCCATTACGTATATTTAAAGATATGGAAATAAATAATTCCGAAGAACCTATGGGTAAGTATCCAATCAAAAACAGGACATAAAACAAAATTGTTATTTTTAGTAAAAATATTCAAAAAGCTGTTGAATGCACTGGTTAAGCAGGCTGATGACTTTCCAAACCATATTATAAGCATAGAAGATAGTCTTAGCTATGTTCTGATGCCACTTTGGTAAATATTTGATATGGTTTTAGATATCTTTGACATGTAAAACGCAAGGTGAACAAAAAATATCTTCATTCATAAAAGTGGTCGGACTGGTGGTATAATCCAATAAAAGTCTGTCCGATCTCTGGTTTCATACCGAAAATAGTCTAAGCTTTTATTTGATACCCCACATTTTGAAATCCAAAGGACCAATGGGTTCGTAATCGGTAAAAAAATGTTATCAAAAACAATGTTTTTTTAATGCGTATACAAATTCCAAAAATACTCTTGAAGGACCTACCTAAGCAAACGTTTTATATCCAACTTATATTATTAGCATATTAGAAAAAGGTCTTAGCTATTTTTTGATACCACCTTTCCAACTTTCTGACAAAGTTTTTCATAGTATTCAATACAAAAGACGCAAGGTGCAAAAAACCCTCTTGTTATAAAAATGGTCGGACTCGTGGTAAGCACCAGAAAAAAGCTGCCCGACCACTGGTTTCGTAAAGAGGACTTTCCTAGCTTTCATTTGATACCCAATTTGTGACTGCTGTTATAAGATAGGTTAGCCATCAAAAATTGTACCGGAAATTACCATTTTTCGAACCCATGGCACCTAAAAAACTTTGTCCGACCACCGGTATCGACAAGTGTCCATTTTTATTGAAAGCCGCGGTGAGATAGGTAAACTTACGGTCGCCTCCCGGACTATAAAAAAACGAAAATTAGGATACGTTTAGAATAAACTATTATTTTTTGATTCTTAGACATATCGAGTGGAACCCAAAAGGAGCTTCGGGCTACAATTTTATTGGTGAAGGAGATGATAGCAGTACAGAAGCTACGCAGATGCTTGTGTTTCTTGTTGTCTGTATCAATCAAAGTTGGAAAATTCCAGTTGGATATTTCTCTATTGCTTCTTTGGATGCCCAACAAAAAAGAAATTTAATTACACATTGCATCGAAAACATATTACAGACTGGTTCCGAAATTCTTGGGCTCAATTTCTATGGTGCGGCTGTGTTGTTAGGTGTGTAAACATAAATGATTTAAATCAGAAAATGCGTTTGAAGTCAACTCGTCTTTAGAAAAAATTTGCGTCCTACTAGATCCTTGCCACATGGTCAAGTCGGCATTAAGCTAAATAGAACACATATGTATTTTTCAAATAGCTCGTTTGGCTGTTCAAGCATTAAACAAATCCGTTGCTGATGCTATAGATTTCTGACGTGACGTACTTTTGTTGCCACAGTTTTCTGGTATCGATGCAACAGTAAAATGTTTAAGAAATATAAATAATGTATTCGATGTGCTTCAGCCGAAGCTTTTTTAACTTTGGTTTTGAAAGGGCAATTTGTGAAGAAAATGTTTCGAACTTGATGGTATTTGCGAACGAACAAATTAAATATTTGTGTATGCTCCGCTCCAAGTAATGAATGGTATTCGACTCGTGCAGCTTAAAAGGAAGACAGGATTTATAGGATTAATTACCTGCTTACAAAACATAAAGGTTATCTACGAAGCATTTATAAAGAGTAAAATGTTAGAGTACGTAACTTTTTACAAACTTAACCAAGACCACATTGAATTATTTTGTGGTTCACTGTGGTTACATCTTGGTTACAATGATAACCCGTCCGTGAAACAATTCAAAGCAGCATACAAAAAATTAATCATAAGATGCAACATAAGAGATGGTGGAATTGGCAACTGCTTACCTCTGGAAAACATTCAAATTTTAAACGTAAATTCATCAAACCCTGTTAAAACTGTTCATCTAGAAGGTTCTCAAGAAATTATGTTAAACATAGTAGCCCAGGCAAAATATACAAAAAAAAATGGCCAATCTGGCAAAAAAATTCAAGTGAAGGTTTTTAAACGCAATCGTATTTATTTTGGCATAAGAAATACTGTCGAGAAAGTCTATTGCCAATTCGTGTGCGCGTCAATAGTTATCCAACAGTGGCGATTCCTGGTCCTTAGTATTGGTTTAGCTACGTGGTCTAGGGAAGGTTAAAATAAAAAAAATTATATTTTTTTTAATTTTATTGATAACGACAATTAATAAAATATATTAATAAATGATATAAAATAAAAGTTTAAAAATGTATCGATACATAAATTCGTGGTTCGACGGACACAACATTTTCGATGACCTTATCATAAAAATCGTCACTTTCTATAACAATTATAAAACAATTATATAAATATAAATATCTACATCCTATATTTATATGATTTTGCGTTGCAAAAAATCTTAAATTAAACGTTACCTACGTACATTAATGTATGAATAATGAATAAACAATTTAGTTCGCGTTCAAAGTTATGTAAACAAATTTCACGTTAGCGGTCAGCCGATAAAAGATACTTCTAGCGACTTAATGCCAAAATAAATTGAGGATTATTTAACTTTGATCTATTTTATTATAATATTATTTTAAGGTTCTAGCATATATGCATTTACTTCCATCTCACCTCTCAACAAAAAAAAAAAAAAAAAAAAAAAAAAAAAACGATGTCGCACTCTCATATTTCAAGCACCAAATCTGAAAAACTAAGTTATTTTGAAGCAATCAAAAAATAAGTCAAAAATTATCCAATTCTGCTTAAAATTTGGAATCAAATAGTGTAGAGTATTCCAAGACGAAATTTGAAAATTCGATCCAAATCGGTCAAAAAGTTATGGAAAGAAACATGATGTTAATTAAGTGCAACACGCAATGTTTTTCAAAGTGGGACACTTAAGTTGGAACTGATTTTTGTACACGTACTTGGAACCCTTAAATATCATAAAATAAAGTTATAATATTTATATCTTTTTTTAAGCAACTTTGGTAGCGCATTTAAAAGTTTCAAAAATGTTCACGAAATTACATATTTACATGCCAAGTGTGTAATTTTCGGAAGTTTTAAAATTGATATCAAAGTTGCAAAAACAAAAGATATAAATATCATAACTATATTTTATTATACTTAAGGGTTCCAAGTACATGAACAAAATAATCAGTGCCAACTTAAGTGTCCTACTTTGACCACAGCAGTGATGCATACATTGCTTGTTGCACTAAGTAAACATCACGTTTCTTGCCAAAACTATGTGACCCATTTAGATCGAATTTCATCTTGTAACACTCTAGAATATTTGATTAGGTACAAATTTTTAGCACAATTGGACAATTTTTGGCTTATTTTTTGATTGCTTTAAAATTACTTAGTTTGTCTGTATTTTTTTTTAATTCTTGGTTAGATAGCAAGACAAATATAACATGCATAAATTTAAAAGTGATGTGGTCTTGAAGAAAATTTTATAACAAACAAGTTTATAGTGGACGGTTTTTCCTTAGTTGCATATTTCTAAAGTTATTAAGGAAAATGTCGGAAAAAATGGGATGAACTTAGCGTTCTTTTCACTGTTGCATTTTTCCTGCAGCAAGCACAGGTTTTTCGAACTTGCAAACTTAGATACAGACTACTCTAACATGCCCCAACAACATATCAAAAATGCAGAGCTACATCGCGCTTTGCCAATTGAGCACTTTTTTGGAACCTGGAGCTGCTTGCATACCTGATGTATCGTGCTCTATCGCATCATACTTACGCTTACGCTTTCCTTTATTAAGCTGGGCTTTGTTTAGGACATGTGTAGTAAAACGCTCTTTGCCGGGTTTGTTGTTTTTAAGCTAAACAAAAAATTAAAATGTGATAGTTGTAAGAACGGTTTCGAGGGCAGTAAAAACCATCAACCTTTAAAACGAAGGGATACTTAAAAACACCTTCTCAAGGTGTAGGAGACATATGTCATATACCGGAAAAATGGCTTAGAATCCAATCAAAATTAATAGACAGAGAAAAACCAATGATGAAAAAACGGATGTATCTTCGAAGGACATGTTAAAATCTCGGGTCATTTCGGAATTGTTTTAAAAATGATAATTGAACTATTTTTAAAGACAAGATATTCTTATATTACTTCAAAAAGTAACGAAAAAATATCAATTAAAACTAAGTTGACAAAAACGATTCATTTCAGAGGAATGTAACTACAGAGATAAAATGTAATTTCAAATTATTTGACTAAGGAAATCTGTGATAGTATTATTTTCTTTAAAATTAAACTTAAAACTAAAAATTATATTTTCCATTTTCAATTTTCAGGTTTCTGTAATTATGTGAGTTTTATTTTATTGCTTCAAGCGTGCTTTGTTCGTTATTATAATCCAGCTCAGCAAATAAATCCAAAAAACAAGACTCATTCAATTATTTATTTGATCGAATAAATTTAAACCAAATTACAAAAATCTTGTTTTCTTTCAAGGATTATAGAAACAGCTATGTTCATTTTGTATGCGCCTATAAAATTCTGAGAAGATGAAAACCATAATCTGGTACTTCTACATGAACATGTTTTTAACTTAACCAACCGCAAAGAAACACGCAGCGAACAATTCCCTTGGGCGCCCTAGCAAGTAGCCGTCTATCTTCACTGCGACCAGTTGTCAATGGATTTGTGTTTGTGTGACTCACACAGTTTTGAAAAATGCTTCAATTTTGTCTCGATATGCCTCTTACTGTGCTTCTTATCAATGCGTTCAGCCTACGGTGGTCTAGACAAAATCGGTTGCTTCCATCCTTCTTTTTGAACCACGGGTGATGCCCAAGGGCTGTTGGAATTTTCGATTAGCCCATCTTTCTTCATTGTCGATATCAGCTCTTCAACTTCAGCTTGTTTGGCAAATGGGAGACGTATTGCTGGTTGTCGAATTGGTCATGCGTCTACTGTGTCAAAACGATGCTGTACCAGTTGTGTTCTACCATACTGCCCACTCGGTGAAGAAAATATATCAGCGCACTCATGAAGAAGGCTTCCAGCAACACTAAGCTGGTGTTGACTTACATAGATTGGAAGGCTTGAAAATTTCGGCTTTCATGGAGTTTAGTTTTTTGGGTTCCATACACTTATCTATGTTAATTTCTGTGATCTTAGTTATTGTGGACACAGATTCGAATTTTCCAATTATTTCTCCTTTCCTGAGCTTGACTGCATATGGTTTGATGTTCAGTATCCGAACGGGTACCATCTAGTTCTGTGGATCCCTAAGAGTCTTTCCTATGATGATGTTTTGGAAAGATTGCTCAGATTCTGGTTGCGCTATGAGGTATCAGCGGCTACCTAAATCACCCTAAATGTTCATCCAAACAAATACTTCTGAAAAAAGTGCAAGCATAAGATCTTCTTTGATGACAGTTCTTAGAGTTAATGAGTTTTCGTTGCCATAAACCATAGGAATATCTACATTTTGGTACTTCAACACTTGCCTACCCATATCCAGAATCACTCTGTGCTCTTTCATATCGTCGATTCCAATAATGCACTCGTCACATATATCAGCTACCAAAATTAGAAGCAAAAAGTATAGTTCTGCCAAACGGATTTTAAGAAGAACTTCTTCATAAACTCTTGCTGCCTCACTAGTCGCAGTTTTCAGATGGTATTGGTGTTATGTAGCCATGTCATCTTGACCAAGTCTCTTCGTACAATGGAGGCTGTGGCACGGGTGTCAATTTTAGCCACGTGTTTGCTTCTTACTCATTTCCCGACTGGGGAACAGGGCGAGGAGGAGCGTTTATGTTATTGATTACCTGTTCGCGGGTATCATTTATGCTTCCACAATGTTGACAGGCAACTCTTCGTGGTGGCAGTCTGCACTGGCGCTGGAGGTGTCCTGCTTGATGCTTGATTTGCAATAAAAACCGGTCCTTCCCGCTGCCTTCTTTTGATTTCAGCTCTCTGGCAAGAACATTCCTCAGCTTCAAGTTTTCTTACCCAATACATTACTAAAGAAGTCTCTTCTGATGCCTGAATAGTCAGTGTGAAAGCTAATGCTTCAGAAAGCGTGCATTTTCTTAGAGTGTCTACTGTTGCAGACTTTCTCCTCTTTTCTGGACTCTAGTTTTGAGTTAGACGCGGAATACTTCTTGCATATAGCCATCGGCAAACCATCTGTCAATGGCCTGAACAAGAGCACTGCAGTTTTTATTCTGGTCTTTTAGCCTAAGCGCCCACATGCAACTCATTTGGGGTGATCGTTTAGTTTGTGTCAAACACACAAACTGTTGAATTGCTTCAGTCGGTGACTGAATAGTTTCTGCATGTGCGCGGACTGGTATAAGAGCATGGTAGAAAATTCTCGGTCTTGATCCCGTCCTCACATGACGAGACTGAGACGAGACGAGACGAGACGAGACGAGACGAGACGAGATGAGACGAGACGAGACGAGACGAGACGAGACGAGACGAGACGAGACGAGACGAGACGAGACGAGACGAGACGAGACGAGACGAGACGAGACGAGACGAGACGAGACGAGACGAGACGAGACGAGACGAGACGAGACGAGACGAGACGAGACGAGACGAGACGAGACGAGACGAGACGAGACGAGACGAGACTGGCTTTTAAGCAACCGAGACGAGACCGAGACGAGACTGTATTTCAGTTAAATATTTATTTTCTTCTGAACATATTCAAACTATAATCAAAAATATTTCGTTCCAATAATCATTAGGTTCTCCGGAAAACGTATTTTTCGGAGACGAGACCGAGATGAGACTTAATTATACGAGACCGACACGAGACCGAGATGAGACTGAAAATTTTCGATTTAAACGAGACCGAGACGAGACTTAAAAAATTCTCGCAGAGTCTCGTCTCGTGGACAGCCCTATTGTTTACCTTCGAGGACGTGTTTCTGTTTTTTGAACCGTTCGAGAAGATTCTTTTCTTTTTTTTTGCGAGCAGATTCTTTTTTTCACTTCGCTGTTCTTCAAATAGTATAAGTAGATTCTTTTGTTCATTCTCCTACTCAATTCGTCATTCCTCTAGAAGATTCTTCACTGCGTTGTTCTCTTTGAAGATTATTTTTTTTTTGAAGATCATTTTGTTGGTCTTCAAACTAGGCGAGCAGCTGAGCCTTGCTTGCTCTTACGTATCTGGATTTTCACCGTGTTGCTTTTAATCTTCTTGTTAGGGCTGGCCACAAGACGAGACTCTGCGAGACTTTTGTAAGTCTCGTCTCGGTCTCGTTAAAATCGAAAATTTTCAGTCTCGTCTCGGTATCGTGTCGGTCTCGTATAATTAAGTCTCGTCTCGGTCTCGTCTCCGAAAAATACG
Source organism: Melangyna quadrimaculata (assembly GCA_949320155.1). Classification (NCBI taxonomy): domain Eukaryota; kingdom Metazoa; phylum Arthropoda; class Insecta; order Diptera; family Syrphidae; genus Melangyna; species Melangyna quadrimaculata. Next base: position 272,669,951 of record OX439483.1, read on the forward strand.
ATTTCCGGCCAACTTGTTGATTATTGGAACAAAATATTTTCGATTGTAGTTTGAATACGTGCAGAAAAAAATAAATATTTAACTGAAATTGGATTTTTTAATTTATTAGACTCTCTGTAAATGTTGCCCCAAATATACAGTCTCGTCTCGGATGCTTAAAAGCCATTCTCGTCTCGTCTCGTCTCGTCTCGGTCTCGTCATGCGAGACCGAGACTTTTCTCGTCTCGTGGCCAGCCCTACTTCTTGCAGACGAATAATAAGTTAATTTTTAGTTACAGAAGTAGGAAGTCCTCGTATATTTAGTTCTGCTTTAAGTTCAACACAATTCAATCCATTCACAGTTTTCCCATTGTTTTTTTTTTCACAAGTACCTTTTTTTAATTGTTCACTAATCCACCCACATGCTTTATCAATTTTCACCATCAATTATCTGAATGCACGGATAAAATAAGTTTTATTCCACTTTTCTGACACAAAGTAATATTTTGCCAAGGGTTCGCAAATAAAACTTATTTCCTTTATTCAAACTGAACTACAATTACTTAACAAAATAAAGCGCCTTTGTTTCACTTCTTAAACTCTTAATTCACAATTTTTACACCGACGTTTATAAATTTGTTTTTTTTTTTTTGTTTATGCCCATGAACGATTTAACGATTTTTTTTTATTGAAGAATAATATTATTTAAAATTTGCTTAGCGCTAGTTATCTTCAAGTATACTTTGGTTTTGATAATAATATTTTGGCACAGAAGGGGCCTTACTTTTAAGCTTAATTTACATTCAATTGTGATAGGGTTTTAATCGAACATTTTAGGGTATATTGGCAGCTACTTGCCTCGGATTGTTCAGGTCCGGTTACCGACATTAATCCATACGCTTTTAAAATCAAACTGCCACTTTCGGATTAGTGGCCGGGTTTGTATATCAGAGGAAAAGGTTCTCGAAATTTCCCACATGTTCTGAACTCAGCTAGTAGATTTCTTTCTCCTGTGGAGAATGTCTCCAAAGTCTCAAAAGCTTTCTGGAGCTTTTCAACTATAATAACAATTATATGCTTAGTTATAGTTCATCTATAAGATGGCGCGATTAACACATACAGGATTTATTTATTCACAGAAAAATAAAAGTGTCGTTGGTTACATTAGTGGGCATATTAACCGCAATTTTGTGGTGAATATTCCCATTTATCCAAACAACGACATCAGTACTAGTAAGTTGCGCGAGTAACGTGCCCACTGTAGCAGCCCAGTAACCACGTTGGAATTGGCATATTATCTTCATCATCAGCTCAAAGAGCATCTTACCAGTACCATTCTAATAATCACTAATAATCCTATTCATCTCATCATCAATTCCTATACTTAACATATGTTATAATCACAGCACTCTCTTAAGCCTGTCATTTCTCTTAAAAGCTTTTGCATAATACATAAACTACTAACAATAAATTTGTTATATTTGGGTACAGTCACTTGTAATTTGGACGTCGAATAATAAAGACCTGTTTATTGAAAATAGTTGTTTTTTTAATTGATAAAGAACGTTAATCGAGAGATTTAGTTGTCAACACAGAAGGAAAGAAACTAATTGATATGTGCAACTCTTTTGGTCTTGATTTTTGCAACGGCTGCTCACCAGCAGACTAGAACGGGCACTTTACATTTATTGGTCATCAGGGAAGACTATGCACTCGCTCAAGGATAATGGTGTAATTTGATCAACTACTTTAAAGTAAAATCAGAAATATACTCCGACCACTTACCAATAGAAATAACAATCAGCCAAACAAATACGTGCCCACATACACTCCTACAGCCATTAGTTTTAAATAAATGAACAGGATGTCCCTTAATTCGTCAATAGTATTTAAGGGCATGATTTTATAGTGTAATATAAAAAAAAATTGTTCTACAGTAAGGGTCTATCTCCAATTTTGATATAATTAATCGGGGATTTAAGAAAAGTCTTATTTTGGTGTACCCTGACCCATGTTTACGGTAATTGCGCTGTTAGTAATAACGATAGAAACTTCGTTTAGGCCTTTATTTTTAGAAGAAATATTAGCCTTTGTAACTGCGTTTGAATAAATTGTATGTCTTTTTTCAATCTTAAGATATTCAGTTTTTAGCCTGTTCCATTGTTTCGCACATAAAATACAAATTATCGATAACCACAAATATCATTTTTTATTCATAGCTTTTCGACCTTATTTTTATATTATGCGTGCACAAAAGGGGTTATGAATACCCTTAAAATATTTTTAAAATAGCACGAGCGATTAGGTAAGTAGGAGAGGATTTAAAAGGAGGTACCGATGCAAATTGGTTTTGAGTGTTTGCATATCGAAATGAGAGGGGAAAATTGGCCGGGTCAAGCATTCCACATTCGTGTTGTGCGTCAGAAGAAAGAATCTCTGAACTTAACAGTACGTTCGAAGTTGGGCTGGAGAGTAAACTGATGGGCATTCCTAGAAGCACGAGTATTACGGTTGAATTGTTTAAGGGGAGGAATGAAACTGACTATTTCACTAGAACACTGATTATAAAAAAAGAGCTAAAATAGGGAAATACATGAAACATTACGGTGGATCTTTCATCTATCATTTTTAAAGCTCTCTTTTGTATTCTGTCCAATAAACTCAAGTGAGTTTTTGGAGCTCCCGCCCAAACATGAGAATTGTACTCAAGTTTTGGACGAATAAACACTTAGCAGCATTTTTGGCGACCTCGAATATGTGGTCATTCCACGAAAGGTGGTCTGTGACACACAAACCGAGAACTGAGAGCTGTTCGGTTTCGTCGATGCAAGTGCCGCCCATGAATAGCGGCATTAGGGGTGGATTTCGCTTTAACAACAAGAGACAGCATTGAGTTTTTGAAGCATTAAATTCTACGCGGTTTTTGATTCCCCATTGGACAATGCTGTCGAGATCAGAATTTAATGAGCTTATCATACGCTGCCGTTCAAGTTCCATATCCGAAGGACATGGATGAGAATCTGTAAACGAATATGAGAAGCTGAGGGTACTGTCGTCAGCGAAACAAATTAATGGATTAGAAGTTTCAGACAAAAGATCATTTATAAAAATAAGGAAGAGAGTCGGCGACAAAACGGAGCTCTGGGGCACACCAGCATTTATTTTGTGGATTTCAGACTTGAAACCGTCCAATACGACTTGTATTGAACGCTCCAAAAAGTAATGTCTAATCCAACGAAGAACAGATTCATCGATACCAAATGCGCGCATTTTCATTTATTTTGTGGATTTCAGACTTGAAACCGTCCAATACGACTTGTATTGAACGCTCCAAAAGGTAATGTCTAATCCAACGAAGAAGAGATTCATCGATACCAAATGCGCGCATTTTCGATAAGAGAGCTTGATGCCAAACTCTATCAAACGCTTTTGAAATATCAAGTGCAATAATCTTACTTTCTCCAAAACGATGTAAAGATTTGTTTCACTGTTCGGTGAGATATACCATCAGATCATTGCTACGAAAGCCGTACTGCCGGTCATTAAAAAGCTTTCGTTGAACTGAAAATTGAGCTGAAAATTGATCAGCGTTTCCATGACCTTGGAAAAAAGGGACGTAAGTGCAATTAGACTATAGTTAGAGGGTGAAGAAGATATGACTTTTTTAGGGACAGGCTGGACAAATGCTCTTTTCCATCCATTCGGAAAGAGACCAGTAGAGAAGGCGTTGAAAAACACCGCTTCAGAAAAATGGGAGGGATACTATCCGGGCCAGCGGATTTGTGAATGTCGAGATCTTTTAGAACTATAGCAACTGCACGAGTGCGAAAGAAGATTTGTCCCATAAGATCATTTACGCTCTCAAGTACAGGAGGAGTCATAACACCTTCTGGCAGCGTCGAATTAACAGCAAACTGTGCTGCAAGCAAATTGGCTTTATCTTGCGAGCTGACAAAGGGAGTATCATTGAAGACGAGCGTTGGAACCGAGGACGAGTTGGTTTTTCGTATGTTTCTTACAAATGACCAAAAATTTTTACTACCTTTAGGATATTGAAGTAATTTTTGCCGTAATTTTTGATTTTTTAAAAATTGGGTTCGTCGAATATGAACGTTACAGGTTTCTAGCTTGCTGAAACTTTTTCCAGTTTTCCTCAGTAGGGTTGGCTTTATAACAGCGGAAGCTTACTTCTCTAACCCTTATAACCTCTTTACAGCTCGAATCAAACCATGAGTTTTCTTTGGGTTTGATAGATTTCACCCTATTCGGGATAAAATTTCTCATTCCACAAAGAATTAAATTTGTGATCATATCTGCGCTGGAGTCTATGTCACTATCGAGGAAGCACAGTTACCAGTTAGAGTTCCTGAAGAAATCATTGAAACCGTCCCAGTTGGCTTTCTCGTATTGCCAAACGGTTCTCTTTGGAGTTTTCTCTTTAACTGAGGTTTGTTGGCACGAGAAATTAGCAAATATGACACAATGGTCTGATGTGCCTAGAGGCGATAATACACTAATGGTGTATTTATCAGGGTCAGAGGTAACGAACAAGTCTAGAGTATTGGCGGACTGACCTGCAACGTCAGGGATTCGAGCAGGCTCGTCAACAAGCTGATTCAGGTTGTTTTGTTCCGAGTGATCGGTATTTTCTCCTACCTGGGTTTCACTTAGTGCCAAAACAGCTGGCCTGTTTTTCACAGTATGAACATATGCAGCAGCCTAAGTCCCGTAAATTGCCGTAGTCAACCCTAAATTCACCCACCATTACGAATAAACAAACACAAAAAACCAAATAAGACAGTTATCTATGCTGATATCAAGTTTGGGCCCCAAAATAACTTCACAGTACAAATACTACTAGTGTTATGCCTAAGCAGCAATTGTACTGATCCGCCCCTGAACACCCAAAACCAATAACAGCAATTTATCTGATATGCTTCGGCCTTATCCATTACAAGCATTGTACGAGATGATACATACATACACTACACATTATTACTAAACCAAAGCTCTGTGAGTGTGTGGGAAGGAGAGATAGATTGATGCATTGGTGCACTTTTTGTTGTTGTTTTTATGCGGGAACGTTATGATTGGCCGCAGATCAGTTGACCGGGTAACGTTATCTCGCCAAATTTTTAAAATAATTTTTTGCCTCTAACCCGCCGAACTCTCGCGGCACGATATCTAATCCCGCCAAAAATTTGGCGAGATTGACACTACTTTTAGTACTATTGAAAAAGTACTATTTGGTACTAGAAAAAATATTTTGTTTATTTTTGTAATTTTGTAAGTTTTTTTTTAATAATAAAATTAAAGTACTAGAAAAAATATTTTGTTTATTTTGTTGTAATTTTGCGCTTTTTTTTTTTAATAATAATAATGAAAATAATAATAATAACAAGTTAAATTCCGGAATTTAATTCAGTTCTTGTTGGAACTCGGACGTGGCAGAACCTGAAAACATAGCTAAGATGTGGAATAGCTAAAAATAAATAACTTTTTTACAAAAAAGAATAACTTTTTTTTGAAAAAAAGAATAACTTTCTACAAAAAAAATATCTTTTCTACAAAAAAAAAAAAAAATAACTTTTTTACAAAAAAATAAAAATAACTTTTTACAAATAAAAAAACTTTTTACAAAAAAATAACTTTTACAACAAAAAAAAAATAACTTTTATACAAAAAAGAATGATAATAAATAAATGAAGAATGAATAATAAAATAAACTTTTTTACAAAAATAAATAAATACATTTTTACAAAGTTTCTTACAGAAAAACTTAACTTCTTTTTAAAAAAATTAACTTTTTTGCAAAAAAAAAAACCTTTTTTACAAGAAAAAAAAACTTTTTTTTTTGGCAAAAAATAACAAAATTTTTTTACTTTTTGAAAGTTACTACAAAAAACTTTTGATAACAGATCGACTGACAACATAGGCGCCTGCCAGACGACTGAGCATACCCTAAGCGGAGCGACGGAGTCGCGTGAGTGGGACAGAGGACCCGAAAAGGGGGTTCAAACCCTCAAACTTGCGAAGCGGTCCACCCAAAGAACTGTTTACTACAAAAAACTTTGATAACAGATCGACTGACAACATAGGCGCCTGCCAGACGACTGAGCATACCCTAAGCGGAGCGACGGAGTCGCGTGAGCGGGACAGAGGACCCGAAAAGGGGGTTAAAATCCTTAAACCCGCGAAGCGGGCCACCCAAAAACTGTTTACTACAAAAAACTTTGATAACAGATCGACTGACAACATAGGCGCCTGCCAGACGACTGAGCATATTTGTTTGTAGAAGTATTTACAGCAAATTCTCCTCTGCCCCATAGCGACATGAATCCACCAGTTCTTGAAAATGTAAACTTTTCAATGGGAACAATTTCTTTTCGCACCCGAGCAGTTGCAAGAATATTAAAAGATCTCGATATTCACAAATATGCTGGCCCGGATGGTATATCACCGCAATATGGTTTTCGCAGTAATAGATCCACCGGTGATCTGATGGCATATCTCACTGAAAAGTGGAACCAATCCTTACATCGTTTTGGAGTAAGTAAGATTATTGCGCTTCATGTTTCCAAGGCATTCGATAGAGTCTGGTATCCTGCTCTTCTATCAAAAATGAGCGCGTTTGGTATTGATGTATCTCTTATTCGTTGGATTAGTAATTACCTCTCTGACCGTTTAATTCAAGTTGTTTTGGATGGCTTTAAGTCTGAAGTTCGTAAAATAAATGCTGGTGTCCCTCAAGGCTCTGTTTTGTCTCCGACTCTTTTTCTCATTTTTATTGATGATCTTTTGTCCGAAACTACTAATCCACTTAACTGTTTTGCTGATGACAGCACCCTCAGCTTTTCATATTCATTTCCTGATTCAATTCCTTGTTCTTCGAATGTGGAACTGCAACGGCAATATATGTTGAGCTCATTAAATTCCGATCTAAATGGCATCGTTAGATGGGATAATTAAAATCGTGTTGAATTTAATGCTTCCAAGACGAAGAGCTGTTGTTTATCCTTAAAGCGGAATATTCCCCCAATGCCATTGTTCATGGATGGCACTTGCATCGTGGAAACAGAAAGGCTGTCATTTCTTGGTATGTGTATTACTGGCCATCTTTTGTGGAATGACCACATACTGGATATAACTAAAAATGGGGCCAAATGCTTAGGTTTCCTAAGACCATGTAAAAACTTTTTTCCCCCTTTGATCTGGCCACAATTTATAAGGCCTACATACGTCCGAAACTGGAATATAATTCTCATATCTGGTCTGGTGGATCAAAAACATCTTTGCACCTACTGAACAGAATTCAGAGAAGAGTTTTAAGACTGATAGGTGACAGAGCAATTTCCGAAACAATTGTTTCGTTGGAACATCGTCGAAACGTCTCTTGCCTATCTCTGTTTTATCGCTACTTCTTTAAGCAATGTTCTAGTGAAACAGCGAGTTGCATTCCCCCACTAAAAAAATTTCACCGTAATACTCGCGCCGCGCCGCTGGGAATGCGCATCGGTATACGCTTGAGCCAAATTTCGGACGTACAGTTAAGTACAGAGATTCTTTCTTTTGCCGAACGACACGAATGTGGAATTCCTTAACCGACTCTGTTTTTCCTCCCCATTTTAACGCCCAGACATTTAAGACGAATGTACATCGGTTTCTCCTACTAAATCCTCCTACTGTTTCCTAAATGATCGCACTGTGTTAAACCAACATTTAAAGGGTAGTCATAATCCCTTGAGTGCCTGTTAATTATAAAAAAAAGAGGAGCGACGGAGTGTCGTGAGCGGGACAGAGGACCCGAAAAGGGGGTTAAAATCCTTGAACCCGCGAAGCGGGCCATCCGAGGTGCTGTTTACTACACACAAACTGAAATCACATCAACTGATAACATAAACCTTACGGAAAATCAGGTTTTCTCTTTAAACTCGATTTGCGAGCCATAGAAGCATCGTAGACCCCCCAAATTTTAAACATTCAAACTTGATTAACGGCTGAACTAAGCATCTTACAAAACTAGAAATTGCATATTCGTGATCCATTGACTACCACCTTTCAATCGATGTATCGCATGATATGAAAAACCGACTTTTATCTTTAAACTTGATTTGCGAGCCATAGAAGCATCGTAGACCCCCCAAAGTTTGCACATTCAAACTTGATTTACGGCTTAACTAAGCATCTTACGAATATTCGTGATCCAGGGACTACCACCTTTTAATCGATGTATCGCATGATATGAAAAACCGACTTTTATCTTTAAACTCATCGTAGACCCCCCAAAGTTTGCACATTCAAACTTGATTTGCGGCTAAACTAAGCATCTTACAAAACTAAAAATTGCATATTCGTGATCCAGGGAATACCACCTTTCAATCCTTTCAATCGATGTATTGCATGATATGAAAAACCGACTTTTATATTTAAACTCGATTTGCTAGCCATAGAAGCACCGTACACCCCCCAAAGTTTGCACATTCAAACTTGATTTGCTGCTAAACAAACCATCTTACAATACCAAAAATTGCATATTCGTGATCCAGGGACTACCACCTTTCAATCGATGTATCGCATGATATGAAAAACCGACTTTAATCTTTAAACTCGATTTGCGAGCCATAGAAGCATCGTGATCCAGGGACTACCACCTTTCAATCGATGTATCGCATGATTTGAAAAACCGACTTTTATCTTTAAACTCGATTTGCGAGCCAAAGAAGCATCGTAGACCCCCGAAAGTTTGAACATTCAAACTTGATTTGCGGCTAAACTAAGCATCTTACAAAACTAAAAATGGAATACCACCTTTCAATCGCTGTATCGCATGATATGAAAAGCCGACTTAAATCTTTAAACTCGATTTGCGAGCCATAGAAGCATCGTAGACCCCCCAAAGTTTTCACATTCAAACTTGATTTGCCGCTAAACTAGGCATCTTACAAAACTAAAAATTGCATATTCGTGATCCAGGGACTACCACCTTTCAATCGATGTATCGCATGATATGAAAAACCGACGTTTATCTATACACTTGATTTGCGAGCCAAAGAAGCATCGTAGACCCCCCAAAGTTTGCATATTCAAACTTGATTTGCGGCTCAACTAAGCATCTTACAAAACTAATAATTGCATATTCGTGATCCAAGGACTACCACCTTTCAATCGATGTATCGCATGATATTAAAAACCTTGCGAGCCATAGAAGCATCGTAGACCCCCCAAAGTTTGCACATTCAAACTTGATTTGCGGCCAAACTAAGCATCTTACAAAACTAAAAGTTGCATATTCGTGATAAACAAAGCATCTTACAAAACTATAAATTGCATATTCGTGATCCAGGGACTACCACCTTTCAATCGATGTATCGCATGATATGAAAAACCGACTTTAATATTTAAACTCGATTTGCGAGCCATAGAAGCATCGTAGACCCCCCAAAGTTTTCACATTCAAACTTGATTTGCGGCTTAACAAAGCATCTCACAAAACTAAAAATTGCATATTCGTGATCCAGGAACTACCACCTTTCAATCGATGTATCGCATGATAAGAAAAACCGAATTTAATCTTTAAACTCGATTTGCGAGCCATAGAAGCATCGTAGACCCCCCAAAGTTTTCACATTCAAACTTGATTTGCGACTGAACTAAGCATCTTAAAAAACTAAAAATTGCATATTCATGATCCAATGACTACCACCTTTCAACCGATGTATCGCATGATATGAAAAACCGACTTTTATCTTTAAACTCGATTTGCGAGCCATAGAAGCATCGTGGACCCCCCAAAGTTTGCACATACATACTTGATTTGCGGCTAAACAAAGCATCTTACAAAACTATAAATTGCATATTCGTGATCCAGGGACTACCACCTTTCAATCGATGTATAGCATGATATGAAAAACTGACTTTAATATTTAAACTCGATTTGCGAGCCATAGAAGCATCGTAGACCCCCCAAAGTTTTCACATTCAAACTTGATTAGCGGCTTAACAAAACATCTTACAAAACTAAAAATTGCATATTCGTGATCCAGGAACTACCACCTTTCAATCGATGTATCGCATGATATGAAAAACCGAATTTAATATTTAAACTCGATTTGCGAGCCATTGAAGCATCGTAGACCCCCCAAAGTTTTCACATTCAAACTTGATTTGCGACTGAACTAAGCATCTTACAAAACTAATAATTGCATATTCATGATCCAATGACTACCACCTTTCAACCGATGTATCGCATGATATGAAAAACCGACTTTTATCTTTAAACTCGATTTGCTAGCCATAGAAGCATCGTAGACCCCCCAAAGTTTGCACATTCATACTTGATTTGCGGCTTAACAAAGCATCTTACAAAACTATAAATTGCATATTCGTGATCCAGGGACTACCACCTTTCAATCGATGTATAGCATGATATGAAAAACCGACTTTAATATTTAAACTCGATTTGCGAGCCATAGAAGCATCGTAGACCCCCCAAAGTTTGCACGTTCATACTTGATTTGCGGCTTAACAAACAAAGCATCTTACAAAACTATAAATTGCATATTCGTGATCTAGGGACTGCCATCTTTCAATTGATGTTTGTCTAAGTACTTTTTTTAGTCGAAAAATTTTACAACGACAAAAATTTCTCGTCCAATGTTTACTAGAGCACCCTACCAAAAGAAAACAATCACCTTCCCGAAACCGCAAATAAATACCCAAAACCTAGGCCAAACATTTTCGCACCAGCACCAGCAACCCAAACAACCATACAGCTCACACCACACAAGACACAAAAAGCAAGAAAATCAAATATAATATCCCAGAGGTGCTATCTCGACTGAGTCCTAAGAAGAACTGATAAATTTCAAGGTTCAAGGTTCGGGGTGTTCCGTCCCGGTTGTCCAGTGGTGGTTTCATCGGTGTTTAGGGTAGAATTGGTTATTAGCCACGGTGATGGGCTGACCCTGGGTCAGTGTAGAAGTGTGCTGCTTCTTCGTCAGTGGGTGTTGAGAATATATACTCGTCCAAGATTTCCAATGCGCTGAGGTACCTTGGCTCGGGATGTCGTGGCTGGTCTGTCATCCTTGTAATTAGTTGGTTTGAGTGGTGGGCAATGTTTGCAACTAGCTTCTTAGCTGATACCATCAGGTATTTGTCCAGCGGAGTTATTTTGGCTTCGGTGTAGAGTTCTTCGTTTCTGAAGTATTTCCGTCGTTGTCGGTCAAAGTGATGACCGGTGCAGATCCTCAGGATTTTCCTCTCAAATAATTGCAGTTCCTTCATAGCTGTCTTAGAGATGGTGTACCGGAATGGGAAGCTGTAGCTAATGATTGGTCTCATGAGTTGTTTGTAAATCAGCATCTTTGTCTTCTTACTTAGTCCAGTTCTTTTTTCCATCAGTGGATGAAGGCGGTGGAAGGCGAAGTTGACTTTCTTGAGGACAGCTCGTGAGTGGGGGTTGAATCTCATCAATTCATTAAAGCTGATGCCTAAGTATTTGGCACTTCGTTTGGCTGCCTATGTTGTCCCATCTGGAAGCGCTAAGGTGATGTTTCTGCATTTTCAAGCAGAGCGACCACGGCTGTTACCATTTACTGTCGGCCTTCTGAAGCACACCAGCTCCGATTACCTTGGGTTTACCCGTATGCCCCATTTGGTGTAATATCCAGACAGGATGCGGATATGAGCCTCGACTCTCTGTGCAGCTATCACTGGTGATATAGATGTGCTATATGTCAGCGAGTCGTCGTCTCGCAAACACTTGAGATGGGTTGGTCGGATATCATGATGTTGTATAGTAGAGGTCCGAGTTCCGATCCTTGGGCGTCTCCAGCTCTGATGGTCTTCGCTGTTGATTTACATTTTTCCAGTTGCACAAAGAAGTTCCTGGAAGAAAGAAATGAAAAAATTATTCGAATTAGTGCTAAAGGGAAGCCTAGTATGTAAAGTTTGTGTATAAGGGCTTTTATCCACACACTGTCGAATGCCTTCTCGACATCCAGAAAGCATCCAATGGTTACTCGGTGACTGTTAAGCGCTAATATTATGTCGTGTTGGAGCTTGAGTAGCGGATGAAGAGTAGAATGCTTTTGTCGGAATCCAAATTGCATGTCTGGGATAATGCTGTTTTCACTGCAGAACGCCTTGGTCTTTCTGAGTATTAGCTCTTCCAATAGCTTACTAAGGTTGTTGAGGAGGGATACCTGCCTACAGTTGGAGATCATATTCAGAGCACCTTTCTTTGGAATCGCCACGATCTTTGCAGTTTTCCATTTTTGGGGGAAGAAGCTGTTATTGATGCAGTTGTTGAAAATGATGGCTAAGAGCATCATCACTGTGTTTGGGAGAACTGATTAATTTCCGAAATTACTCTTGTTTATATACCTTCGTTGGACGGAAAATTTTCAATAGTTTGTGATTGGCTACATTCATTTGAATTTTATGTTCTTTCTCATCGATTCTCACTGAATCGAGGGACCTTTAATAAAAGCATTGACATCCTCATACGGTGCTGTCTTCGAAAAATGCAAAAGGGATTTTGATTGGCTGTTATCAAAAAATCCGTGATTTTGAAAAATATGAAAAATGATAATTCAATACAGCGCTGTCATTTCTTATAAGGAAAAGTAGGAATTGGCGAGATAACGTTACATGGGCAAACGTGAGAAGAAATATCGTTACGCGGGAAACTGACGTACGGTCAAACGTTTGGCGAGAAAACTTGTGCGAGAAAACGTTACGCGGTCAACCGTTTTGTGGTAAAACGTAGCCAACCCATTAACGCACTATCACTGGCACTTGCACTTTTTTTTTGTTATTTATTAAAGTAGGTATGTACATGGGCTATTGATTTTTTTTTCGCGGCAGAATTATATTATTTTTTTTTTTTAATTTCAGATTTGGGAATATTGGGTACTTTGTTGGTTTTATTTTTAATTTTTTTTTACTTATAAGGGGCAAGGCTAAAAAAAACATTTTTGTTTTAAATTTTACCTGCCGCTGCTTTTCCCAATTATAATAAAATCTTTGGGTTTTTGGGCAAACTTGTACATTAAAAAAAATTATTAAAACATCATGTTGATTACACATTTTTTGGAGAAAATTGACCACAAAGTCAAAAAATTAGCATGAACAGGAAAAATGGAACAGGCTAAGAACTGAATAACTTAAGACTGAGAAAAGATATAAAATTTATTTAAACGCAGTTACAAAGGCTGGTATTTCTTCTAAAAATAAAGGCCTAAACGAAGTTTTTATCATTATTATAAACAGCGCAATTACCGTTAACATGGGTCAGGGTACAACAAAGTAAGACTTTTTTTAAATCCCCGATAAATGATATCAAAATTTGAGGTAGGCTCTTACTGTAGAACATTTTTTTTCTTAGAATACAACCAAAAATAATGTATAAGTGGAAGTCATCAGTCGCTAACAGGTATAACAATGCTTTGACCAAAAATGTATGCTCACAAATGACTGCAAGAAATAACTCACTTACGGTGTAGGAACTCAATGCCACCTTTCAATCGATGTATCGCATGATATGAATCTTTAATCTGAAAATTCTATCTTTAAACTCGATTTGCGAGCCATTGAAGCATCGTAGACCCCCCAAAGTTTTCACATTCAAACTTGATTTGCGGCTGAACTAAGCATCTTACAAAACTAAAAATTGCATATTCGTGATCCAATGACTACCACCTTTCAACCGATGTATCGCATGATATGAAAAACCGACTTTTATCTTTAAACTCGAGTTCCGAGCCAAAGAAGCATCGTAGACCCCCCAAAGTTTGAACATTCATACTTTATTTGCGGCTAAACAAAGCATCTTACAAAACTATAAATTGCATATTCGTGATCTAGCGACTGCCATCTTTCAATTGATGTTTGTCTACATATTTTTTTTTAGTCGAAAAATTTTACAACGAAAAAAATTTCTCGTCCAATTTTTACTTGAGCACCCTACCAAAAGAGAACAATCCCCTTCCCGAAACCGCAAATAAATACCCAAAACCTAGGCCAAACATTTTCTCACCAGCACCAGCAACCCAAACAACCATACAGCTCACACCACACAAGACACAAAAAGCAAGAAAATCAAATATAATATCCCAGAGGTGCTATCTCGACTGAGTCCTAAGAAGAACTGATAAATTTCAAGGTTTAAGGTTCGGGGTGTTCCGTCCCGGTTGTCCAGTGGTGGTTTCGTCGGTGACCCTGGGTCAGTGTAGAAGTGTGCTGCTTCTTCGTCAGTGGGTGTTGAGAATATATACTCGTCCAAGATGTCCAATGCGCTGAGGTACCTTGGCTCGGGATGTCGTGGCTGGTCTGTCATCCTTGTAATTAGTTGGTTTGAGTGGTGGGCAATGTTTGCAACTAGCTTCTTAGCTGATACCATCAGGTATTTGTCCAGCGGAGTTATTTTGGCTTCGGTGTAGATTTCTTCGTTTCTGAAGTATTTCCGTCGTTGTCGATCAAAGTGAAGACCGGTGCAGATCCTCAGGATTTTCCTCTCAAATAATTGCAGTTCCTTCATAGCTGTCTTAGAGATGGTGTACCAGACTGGGAAGCTGTAGCTAAAGATTGGTTTCAGGAGTTGTTTGTAAATCAGCATCTTTGTCTTCTTACTTAGTCCAGTTCTTTTTTTCATCAGTGGATGAAGGCGGTGGAAGGCGAAGTTGACTTTCTTGAGGACAGCTCGTGAGTGGGGGTTGAATCTCATCAATTCATTAAAGCTGATGCCTAAGTATTTGACACTTCGTTTGGCTGCTAATGTTGTCCCATCTGGAAGCGCTAAGGTGATTTTTCTGCATTTTCCAGCAGAGCGACCACGGCTGTTATCATTTACTGTCGGCCTTCTGAAGCACACCAGCTCCGATTTCCTTGGGTTTACCCGTATGCCCCATTTGGTGTAATATCCAGACAGGGTGCGGATATGAGCCTCGACTCTCTGTGCAGCTATCATTGGTGATATAGATGTGCTATATGTCAGCGAGTCGTCGGCGAACAGTAACACTTGAGATGTGTTGGTCGGATGTCATGATGTTGTATAGTAGAGGTCCGAGTTTCGATCCTTGGGCGTCTCCAGCTCTGATGGTCTTCACTGTTGATTTACATTTTTCCAGTTGCACAAAGAAGTTCCTGTAAGAAAGAAAAGAAAAAATTATTTGAATTAGTGCTAAAGGGAAGCCTAGTATGTGAAGTTTGTGGATAAGGGCTTTTATCCACACACTGTCGAATGCCTTCTCGACATCCAGAAAGCATCCAACGGTTACTCGGTGACTGTTAAGCGCTAATGTTATGTCATGTTGGAGCTTGAGTAGCGGATGAAGAGTAGAATGCTTTTGTCGGAATCCAAATTGCATGTCTGGGATAATGCTGTTTTCACTGCAGAACGCCTTGATCTTCCTGAGTATTAGCTGTTCCAATAGCTTTCTAAGGTTACTGAGGAGGGATACCGGCCTATAGTTGGAGATTATATATTCAGAGCACCGTTCTTTGGAATCGCCATGATCTTTGCAGTTTTCCATTTTTGGTGGAAGTAGCTGTTATTGATGCAGTTGTTGAAAATGATGGCTAAGAGGATCAACACTGTGTTTGGGAGACCTGATTAATTTCCGAAATTACTCTTGTTTATATACCTTCGTTGGACGGCGAATTTTCAAAACTTTTTGATTGGCTACATTCATTTGAATTTAATGTTCGTTCTCGTCGATTCTCACCAAATCGAGGGACCTTTAATAAAAGCATTGACATCCTCATACAGTGCTGTCTTCGAAAAATGCAAAGGGGATTTTGATTGGCTGTTATCAAAAAATCCGTGATTTTGATTGGCTGCCCATATGAAAAATGATAATCCAATACAGCGCTGTCATTTCTTATAAAGAAAAGTAGGAATTGGCGAGATAACGTTACATGGGCAAACGTGAGAAGAAATATCGTTACGCGGGAAACTGACGTACGGTCAAATGTTTGGCGAGAAAACGTGTGCGAGAAAACGTTACGCGGTCAACCGTTTCGCGGTAAAACGTAGCCAACCCATTAACGCACTATCACTGGCACTTGCACTTTTTGTTTGTTATTTATTAAAGTAGGTATGTACATGGGCTATTGTTTTTTTTTTCGCGGCAGAATTATATTATTTTTTTTTTAATTTTAGATTTGGGAATATTGGGTACTTTGTTGGTTTTATTTTTAATTTTTTTTTACTTATAAGGGGCAAGGCTAAAAAAACATTTTTGTTTTAAATTTTACCTGCCGCTGTTTTTCCAAATTATAATAAAATCTATGGGTTTTTCGGCAAACTTATACATTCAAAAAAATTATTAAAACAACATGTTGATTACACATTTTTTGGAGAAAATTGACCACAAAGTAAAAAAATTAGCATGAACAGGATAAAAACTGAATAACTTAAGACTGAGAAAAGATATAAAATTTATTTAAACGCAGTAACAAAGGCTGGTATTTCTTCTAAAAATAAAGGCCTAAACGAAGTTTTTATCATTATTACAAACAGAGCAATTACCGTTAACATGGGTCAGGGTACAACAAAGTAAGACTTTTTTTAAATCCCCGATAATTGATATCAAAATTTGAGGTAGGCTCTTACTGTAGAACATTTTTTTTCTTAGAATACAACCAAAAATCATGTATAAGTGAAAGTCATCAGTCGCTAACAGGTATAACATTGCTTTGACCAAAAATGTATGCTCACAAATGACCGCAAGAAATAACTCACTTAGGGTGTAGGTACTCAATAATGTGGTACTAAATTCGATCATGTTTTTTCAACGACTTTTATTTTTTATATTTTCACCACGCCCATAAAATATTTTCAAATTTAAAAATGATTAACCTTGAAAGTCTAATAAACATTTTGATATATAAAACATAACTGTGCGTTGCTCAAAAGCTTCACAAAATAATTTCAAATATTAAAATTTTGCATCAGAAATATTTTTTACAGATAAAATCCAGAAAAAAATTTAAAATTTTCAATTTGTCTGCATAAAATGGGCTATAAATCCGAAATTACTTATCCGAATATCAAAATTTAGATGTCTATGGACTCACTATTTACTATATACCGATTATCGAAATTTAAATTTTATAATAATTTATACCAATCAACAATTATTTTGGTATATAAAACATTACGATAACCGTAAGCTCTAATATGGATTTTTAAACAAGATTGAAAGAAATTTTTTGCAAAAATCCAGTATATTGGTCGATAAAATTGTTTCTTTTTCGAAAAATATACGTAAAATACCTGTAAATAGCCATAACTTGGGCAATAAATTTTTGAAATTTATAAATCAGGTATCAAATGAAAAGGTTTAAGACAAAGAAAATTATAAAAACAAAAACTATTTAATTTACTTGACAAAATAAATTGTTAACATAGAAAAAAATTTCCATAAAGCGAAAAATTCATACCTTTTGAGTGTATTTACTTAGAAAATTGCTAAAAGTTAATGAAAACTTTATAAATTTTGAAAAACTAATGATACACATTTATAGGTGTTACTTTCTTCTACAAATATTCGAGTAATTTTGTCTTTGCAAATCTAACGGAAAAAAAAAGTAGGGAAATTTAATAAAATAAATCACAAAAAAGCTTAATTTAGTCAACTTAAGAGGTTTCAAACATCAGTAATACTTACAAGTTCATAACAAATGATACATGAATTTGAAGTAGAAATTTATAGTCAGAAGATGAAGAAATTTAAATATTAAAATATTGAAATAACTTCTGTTTTAAGTGGAGTGAATGAGTAAAATTCAATTAAAAAGTACAAGTGACCTCAACTCCAGAAATTATTGTGTTTCGCCCAAGGTATAACAGTGGGCTCTTCAGTCAGTCTGTTATACCCTACTAAGACACAAATTTTGGTCGATGTTTACCGACTCTTATAAAAATCACAGCTAAAAGATACTGTGAATTTTATTATTCTAGGGGAATTTGTTTAAATTCGTGCACCTAGAAAATAAATACCCGTGGTCATTTTTTTTAAAATAAGAAGATGAAGAAATTTAAATATTAACATATTGAAATTACAGCTGTTTTAAGTGGAGTGAATGAATAAAATTCAATTAAAATGTACAAGTGACCTTAACTCCAGAAATTATTGTGTTTCGCCCAAGGTATAACAGTGGGCTCTTCAGTCAGTCATTTATACCCTACTAAGACACACATTTTGGTCGATGTTTACCGACTCTTATAAAAATCACAGCAAAAAGATACTGTGAATTTTATTATTCTAGGGGAATTTGTTTAAATTCGTGCACTTAGAAAATTAATACCCGTGGTCAGGTTTTTTATAACAATAAGATGAAGAAATTTAAATATTAAAATATTGGAATTACTACTTCGATCATGCTTTTTCAACAACTTTTATTTTTATATTTTCACCACGCCCATAATATATTTTCAAACTTAAAAATGATAAACCTTGAAAGTCTAATAAACATTTTGATATATAAAACATAACTGTGTGTTGCTCAAAAGCTTCACAAAATAATTCCAAATATTAAAATTTTACATTAGAAATATTTTTTACAGATAAAATCCAGAAAAAAAATTTAAAATTGTCAATTTGTCTGCATAAAATTGGCTATAAATCGAAAAGTACTTATCCGAAGTTCAAAATTTAGATGTCTATGGAAAGGTCATATTCTCACTATTAAAATACATTCAAAATATTAATAGACAACTACATAAATTTAAAGAGTTATACGGGTGAGCAGATAAAATTGCATTATTTTGGTTAAATAGTAAATATTATAACTTTTTATATAACCGATTATCGAAATTAAACTTTTATATTAATTAATACCAATCAATAATAAATATGGATTTTAAAACATAATTGAAAAAAAAATTTTGTAAAAATCCAGTCTATTGGTCGATAAAATTGTTTCTTTTTCGAAAAATATACGTAAAATACCTTTAAATAGCCATAACTTGGGCAATACTTCTTTGATATTTATAAATGAGGTATCAAATGAAAAAACATAGAAAATTATAAAAATAATTATTACTCACTTTCATAACAAAATGAATTGTTAAAAGAGAAAGTTAGTAAAAAATTTATAAATTTTAAAAAACTAATAATGATACACTTTTATAGGTGTAAATTTCTTCTACAAATATTTGAGTAAAAATAATTGACAGGAAAATTTATCAAAAATCCAGTCTATAGTTCGATCAAATTGTTTCTTTTTGGAAAAATTATACACTTTAATGGCCATAGCTGGGCAATTATTTTTTGATAGATATTCATAAATATGGTATCAGATGTAAGGCTATACAACATAGAAAATTATTTTATTAAATACAAAAATAACATGTGACATGTGATTAGTTTAGAAGCAAATACCAAAGTTAAAAAAATGTGTCGATTTTGAGAAATAGTTTTGTCGTGTCGTGCGATATGATTGAAAGGTGGTACTGTCACTAGGACAAGTAGTTTTGCCGAAAATCGAGTTTGAAGCTAGAAAAAGTGTCAACTTTGAAGCCTCTATGACGTTTAGTTTAGCCGCAAATCGTGTTTAAAGATAAAATATAACAGCATGCGATACATCGGTGGAAAGGCAGCACTCGCGAATATGCCATTTTTTTAATTCGCTAGGACGCTTAGTTAAGCCCCAAAAATTGTAAATTTGAAGTCAACTAAAATACCTACTTACCCTCAAAATCTTCCAAACAAATTAAATGTTTACATAAATACATACATACATAGGTACAGATCACATTAAGTTAAACAAAGATCACACTAAGCTGAACTTTTACGTGCAAAACCTACAAACAATTAAGAACACACTCGACATAACGCTATATACATAGTGTGTAAGTCTGCGAAGCAACTGTTAACCCGTGGCGGATATTTATACTTTTTTGTACTATTTAGATATTATGTGTTAGTCTGCCAAGCGACTATTTCTGCGGGTGGCTAGTATTATATAATCGTCTATATAGCTGGGTACAAGAAAACAACCTCTTAAGTGAAAATCAGCCAGGCTTCCGAATAGACTTTAACGGTGGACTTAATTTATACGCTTACCAATATCGCTGAAATGTGTATAAATAAAAAACGAAAACACATTTTTTATAGATTTTAAAGCAGTCTTCGATACCATAGACAGAAGAGCACTTATGCTTAAGCTGTATTACAAAGGGATGTCTACGAAATTCGGTAAGATAATCGAAAGTTTGTATGCATATTCAACATCTGCTATGCTAAATGGGGATGAACTATCTCAAAACTTTGAAGTAGAAATCGGTCTTAGACAAGATTGCAACCTCAGTCCCTTGCTATTTGCTCTTCATATAGATGACATCGATGAAGTGTTTGCAAGTGGTGGAGCTAACGTAATCGATACGGTAAGAGTAAGCCATCTCATGTTTGCCGATGACATCGTCGTATTCGCTGAAACACCACTTGGACTACAATTGATGATCAACAGGCTAGCTGGTTATTGTGAAAAATGGAGACTTCAGAGCAACCTAACCTAACCTAAATTAGAATATGGGACAGCATGATGGTCAAGATAGCATAATCGAAAAACGCACTAAATGCAACCTGGAGGAGTGTTATGGCACATAACGAGGTACACTCAGTTTCGAAGTATAGAGTATTTCAAGCAACAGCACAAGAAATTATGTTCTATTCGGCGCAAATCTGGGGTCATAAAGAGTTTGATTAAAATGAGTAAATCTTGCGATACTTTCTGAAGAATATTTTAAACTGACCAAACCACATACTCTTACTAGAAGCCGGTTTTTCTCCTTTGTTCGCAACATTAAAAATGCAAGTGGAATATGTTCTCAAAACTCTTAGGCTCGATGACAATAGGTTACCAAAGAAAATAAGTATGAGTGTAATCAGAAAGCAAAATTCATGGTTGGCAGAATGGCAGTCTGGAAGCATTTGGCGGAAAATTTCAATCATCCACTTAATCTTCAAGGTCAGGATTCGGATTCCTGGAAAACCAAATTGTATGACCTAATAAATAGGGGTGGCCACGAGACGAGACTCTGCGAGACTTTTGTAAGTCTCGGCTCGGTATCGTTGAAATCGAAAATTTTCAGTCTCGTCTCGGTCTCGTGTCGGTCTCGTATAATTAAGTCTCGGTCTGGTCTGGTCTGGTCTGGTCTGGTCTGGTCTGGTCTGGTCTGGTCTGGTCTGGTCTGGTCTGGTCTGGTCTTGTCTGGTCTGGTCTGGTCTGGTCTGGTCTGGTCTGGTCTGGTCTGGTCTGGTCTGGTCTGGTCTGGTCTGGTCTGGTCTGGTCTGGTCTGGTCTGGTCTGGTCTGGTCTGGTCTGGTCTGGTCTGGTCTGGTCTGGTCTGGTCTGGTCTGGTCTGGTCTGGTCTGGTCTGGTCTGGTCTGGTCTGGTCTGGTCTGGTCTGGTCTGGTCTGGTCTGGTCTGGTCTGGTCTGGTCTGGTCTGGTCTGGTCTGGTCTGGTCTGGTCTGGTCTGGTCTGGTCTGGTCTGGTCTGGTCTGGTCTGGTCTGGTCTGGTCTGGTCTGGTCTGGTCTGGTCTGGTCTGGTCTGGTCTGGTCTGGTCTGGTCTGGTCTGGTCTGGTCTGGTCTGGTCTGGTCTGGTCTGGTCTGGTCTGGTCTGGTCTGGTCTGGTCTGGTCTGGTCTGGTCTGGTCTGGTCTGGTCTGGTCTGGTCTGGTCTGGTCTGGTCTGGTCTGGTCTGGTCTGGTCTGGTCTGGTCTGGTCTGGTCTGGTCTGGTCTGGTCTGGTCTGGTCTGGTCTGGTCTGGTCTGGTCTGGTCTGGTCTGGTCTGGTCTGGTCTGGTCTGGTCTGGTCTGGTCTGGTCTGGTCTGGTCTGGTCTGGTCTGGTCTGGTCTGGTCTGGTCTGGTCTGGTCTGGTCTGGTCTGGTCTGGTCTGGTCTGGTCTGGTCTGGTCTGGTCTGGTCTGGTCTGGTCTGGTCTGGTCTGGTCTGGTCTGGTCTGGTCTGGTCTGGTCTGGTCTGGTCTGGTCTGGTCTGGTCTGGTCTGGTCTGGTCTGGTCTGGTCTGGTCTGGTCTGGTCTGGTCTGGTCTGGTCTGGTCTGGTCTGGTCTGGTCTGGTCTGGTCTGGTCTGGTCTGGTCTGGTCTGGTCTGGTCTGTCTGGTCTGGTCTGGTCTGGTCTGGTCTGGTCTGGTCTGGTCTGGTCTGGTCTGGTCTGGTCTGGTCTGGTCTGGTCTGGTCTGGTCTGGTCTGGTCTGGTCTGGTCTGGTCTGGTCTGGTCTGGTCTGGTCTGGTCTGGTCTGGTCTGGTCTGGTCTGGTCTGGTCTGGTCTGGTCTGGTCTGGTCTGGTCTGGTCTGGTCTGGTCTGGTCTGGTCTGGTCTGGTCTGGTCTGGTCTGGTCTGGTCTGGTCTGGTCTGGTCTGGTCTGGTCTGGTCTGGTCTGGTCTGGTCTGGTCTGGTCTGGTCTGGTCTGGTCTGGTCTGGTCTGGTCTGGTCTGGTCTGGTCTGGTCTGGTCTGGTCTGGTCTGGTCTGGTCTGGTCTGGTCTGGTCTGGTCTGGTCTGGTCTGGTCTGGTCTGGTCTGGTCTGGTCTGGTCTGGTCTGGTCTGGTCTGGTCTGGTCTGGTCTGGTCTGGTCTGGTCTGGTCTGGTCTGGTCTGGTCTGGTCTGGTCTGGTCTGGTCTGGTCTGGTCTGGTCTGGTCTGGTCTGGTCTGGTCTGGTCTGGTCTGGTCTGTCTGGTCTGGTCTGGTCTGGTCTGGTCTGGTCTGGTCTGGTCTGGTCTGGTCTGGTCTGGTCTGGTCTGGTCTGGTCTGGTCTGGTCTGGTCTGGTCTGGTCTGGTCTGGTCTGGTCTGGTCTGGTCTGGTCTGGTCTGGTCTGGTCTGGTCTGGTCTGGTCTGGTCTGGTCTGGTCTGGTCTGGTCTGGTCTGGTCTGGTCTGGTCTGGTCTGGTCTGGTCTGGTCTGGTCTGGTCTGGTCTGGTCTGGTCTGGTCTGGTCTGGTCTGGTCTGGTCTGGTCTGGTCTGGTCTGGTCTGGTCTGGTCTGGTCTGGTCTGGTCTGGTCTGGTCTGGTCTGGTCTGGTCTGGTCTGGTCTGGTCTGGTCTGGTCTGGTCTGGTCTGGTCTGGTCTGGTCTGGTCTGGTCTGGTCTGGTCTGGTCTGGTCTGGTCTGGTCTGGTCTGGTTGTCTGGTCTGGTCTGGTCTGGTCTGGTCTGGTCTGGTCTGGTCTGGTCTGGTCTGGTCTGGTCTGGTCTGGTCTGGTCTGGTCTGGTCTGGTCTGGTCTGGTCTGGTCTGGTCTGGTCTGGTCTGGTCTGGTCTGGTCTGGTCTGGTCTGGTCTGGTCTGGTCTGGTCTGGTCTGGTCTGGTCTGGTCTGGTCTGGTCTGGTCTGGTCTGGTCTGGTCTGTCTGGTCTGGTCTGGTCTGGTCTGGTCTGGTCTGGTCTGGTCTGGTCTGGTCTGGTCTGGTCTGGTCTGGTCTGGTCTGGTCTGGTCTGGTCTGGTCTGGTCTGGTCTGGTCTGGTCTGTCTGGTCTGGTCTGGTCTGGTCTGGTCTGGTCTGGTCTGGTCTGGTCTGGTCTGGTCTGGTCTGGTCTGGTCTGGTCTGGTCTGGTCTGGTCTGGTCTGGTCTGGTCTGGTCTGGTCTGGTCTGGTCTGGTCTGGTCTGTCTGGTCTGGTCTGGTCTGGTCTGGTCTGGTCTGGTCTGGTCTGGTCTGGTCTGGTCTGGTCTGGTCTGGTCTGGTCTGGTCTGGTCTGGTCTGGTCTGGTCTGGTCTGGTCTGGTCTGGTCTGTCTGGTCTGGTCTGGTCTGGTCTGGTCTGGTCTGGTCTGGTCTGGTCTGGTCTGGTCTGGTCTGGTCTGGTCTGGTCTGGTCTGGTCTGGTCTGGTCTGGTCTGGTCTGGTCTGGTCTGGTCTGGTCTGGTCTGGTCTGGTCTGGTCTGGTCTGGTCTGGTCTGGTCTGGTCTGGTCTGGTCTGGTCTGGTCTGGTCTGGTCTGGTCTGGTCTGGTCTGGTCTGGTCTGGTCTGGTCTGGTCTGGTCTGGTCTGGTCTGGTCTGGTCTGGTCTGGTCTGGTCTGGTCTGGTCTGGTCTGGTCTGGTCTGGTCTGGTCTGGTCTGGTCTGGTCTGGTCTGGTCTGGTCTGGTCTGGTCTGGTCTGGTCTGGTCTGGTCTGGTCTGGTCTGGTCTGGTCTGGTCTGGTCTGGTCTGGTCTGGTCTGGTCTGGTCTGGTCTGGTCTGGTCTGGTCTGGTCTGGTCTGGTCTGGTCTGGTCTGGTCTGGTCTGGTCTGGTCTGGTCTGGTCTGGTCTGGTCTGGTCTGGTCTGGTCTGGTCTGGTCTGGTCTGGTCTGGTCTGGTCTGGTCTGGTCTGGTCTGGTCTGGTCTGGTCTGGTCTGGTCTGGTCTGGTCTGGTCTGGTCTGGTCTGGTCTGGTCTGGTCTGGTCTGGTCTGGTCTGGTCTGTCTGGTCTGGTCTGGTCTGGTCTGGTCTGGTCTGGTCTGGTCTGGTCTGGTCTGGTCTGGTCTGGTCTGGTCTGGTCTGGTCTGGTCTGGTCTGGTCTGTCTGGTCTGGTCTGGTCTGGTCTGGTCTGGTCTGGTCTGGTCTGGTCTGGTCTGGTCTGGTCTGGTCTGGTCTGGTCTGGTCTGGTCTGGTCTGGTCTGGTCTGGTCTGGTCTGGTCTGGTCTGGTCTGGTCTGGTCTGGTCTGGTCTGGTCTGGTCTGGTCTGGTCTGGTCTGGTCTGGTCTGGTCTGGTCTGGTCTGGTCTGGTCTGGTCTGGTCTGGTCTGGTCTGGTCTGGTCTGGTCTGGTCTGGTCTGTCTGTCTGGTCTGGTCTGGTCTGGTCTGTCTGGTCTGGTCTGGTCTGGTCTGGTCTGGTCTGGTCTGTCTGGTCTGGTCTGGTCTGGTCTGGTCTGGTCTGGTCTGGTCTGGTCTGGTCTGGTCTGGTCTGGTCTGGTCTGGTCTGGTCTGGTCTGGTCTGGTCTGGTCTGGTCTGGTCTGGTCTGGTCTGGTCTGGTCTGGTCTGGTCTGGTCTGGTCTGGTCTGGTCTGGTCTGGTCTGGTCTGGTCTGGTCTGGTCTGGTCTGGTCTGGTCTGGTCTGGTCTGGTCTGGTCTGGTCTGGTCTGGTCTGGTCTGGTCTGTCTGGTCTGGTCTGGTCTGGTCTGGTCTGGTCTGGTCTGGTCTGGTCTGGTCTGGTCTGGTCTGGTCTGTCTGGTCTGGTCTGGTCTGGTCTGGTCTGGTCTGGTCTGGTCTGGTCTGGTCTGGTCTGGTCTGGTCTGGTCTGGTCTGGTCTGGTCTGGTCTGGTCTGGTCTGGTCTGGTCTGGTCTGGTCTGGTCTGGTCTGGTCTGGTCTGGTCTGGTCTGGTCTGGTCTGGTCTGGTCTGGTCTGGTCTGGTCTGGTCTGGTCTGGTCTGGTCTGGTCTGGTCTGGTCTGGTCTGGTCTGGTCTGGTCTGGTCTGGTCTGGTCTGGTCTGGTCTGGTCTGGTCTGGTCTGGTCTGGTCTGGTCTGGTCTGGTCTGGTCTGGTCTGGTCTGGTCTGGTCTGGTCTGGTCTGGTCTGGTCTGGTCTGGTCTGGTCTGGTCTGGTCTGGTCTGGTCTGGTCTGGTCTGGTCTGGTCTGGTCTGGTCTGGTCTGGTCTGGTCTGGTCTGGTCTGGTCTGGTCTGGTCTGGTCTGGTCTGGTCTGGTCTGGTCTGGTCTGGTCTGGTCTGGTCTGGTCTGGTCTGGTCTGGTCTGGTCTGGTCTGGTCTGGTCTGGTCTGGTCTGGTCTGGTCTGGTCTGGTCTGGTCTGGTCTGGTCTGGTCTGGTCTGGTCTGGTCTGGTCTGGTCTGGTCTGGTCTGGTCTGGTCTGGTCTGGTCTGGTCTGGTCTGGTCTGGTCTGGTCTGGTCTGGTCTGGTCTGGTCTGGTCTGGTCTGGTCTGGTCTGGTCTGGTCTGGTCTGGTCTGGTCTGGTCTGGTCTGGTCTGGTCTGGTCTGGTCTGGTCTGGTCTGGTCTGGTCTGGTCTGGTCTGGTCTGGTCTGGTCTGGTCTGGTCTGGTCTGGTCTGGTCTGGTCTGGTCTGGTCTGGTCTGGTCTGGTCTGGTCTGGTCTGGTCTGGTCTGGTCTGGTCTGGTCTGGTCTGGTCTGGTCTGGTCTGGTCTGGTCTGGTCTGGTCTGGTCTGGTCTGGTCTGGTCTGGTCTGGTCTGGTCTGGTCTGGTCTGGTCTGGTCTGGTCTGGTCTGGTCTGGT